>JAKOOJ010000001.1:3360000-3632500 GCA_022577455.1 Arizona elegans | reverse complement strand
TTAACAACAGAATAATCAGAGAAGCCATCGAGATAGAAAAACGTCCACACAACATGAATAAACGAGATGATACCTCCCGCCTGCCATCCATTTGGAAACCCACCCTTATTGACAAACGAGTCCCTAACACGACGAATGACACCAGACCCACACTCACGAGAGCCACACAGGATATCACCACCACACATCCACGCAGAAAGCAGACTCAAACCTACACTGATGATCAGGCACCATCACGGACCAGAAGCCAGACCACAGCTGCATCATTAGCTACTTTAAACCCCTCCAATCCATACATGAAGCAGACTGACACCCAACATGAAGAGATAGCACGGCCACGAACACAAAGCCAAACAACAGCAACACAGCTCACCAGCTCAAATCCCCCTGCTACTCAGACTAACCAGAGCACAACCAAGCCCCCACCTAAACAGAACACACACCCATCCCATCAGAGCACAGCCAACCCCCCATCCAATCAGAGCACAGCCAACCCCCCATCCAATCAGAGCACAGCCAAACCCCCAACCAATCAGAACACACCTCCACCCAATCAGAACACAGCCAAGCTCCCACCCAATCAGTTCACACTCCCACTGGCAGTTAAAAGGAAGAAACAGCTGCGATCACACACATTGCTCCTAGAAGCATGAAGCCGAGAACACCAGCCTGAAGATGACGAATTGAGACTTCGTCGAAATGTTGCCAAGACACCTCCAATTTTACGTGGGAGAAAACCCGAATAACCAAAGACCTACCTACCTACCTACCTACATACATACATACATACATGTATGTATATGTATATGTATATGTATATGTATATGTATATGTATATGTATATGTATATGTATATGTATATGTATAAATATAATACTTTTCTAGCCGGGGTTCTTTCCCACGTAGTTCAAGATGTTTGCATAGCCATAGTGGGGTGATATCTCAAATCACCCCTTCCAGGCTTTATCAGACATTTTGTGTTGTCTGTTGTAAGACTTAAGGGAGACTGGGATAGTACTATTTCTGTCTTATGAGACTTCATTGGCCAGCCACACCCTTATTTTATGACTCCTCCCTGTAAAGGTCAAATATTTATTTTTATTTTGTGGCTGGCCGATGAAGTCAGCCAAGCCCCCAACCAAACAGGACCTATGAAAAACTTGCCGTGATCAAAATTTAATCCCCACATGCTTCCAATTAAAATACCACTCCAACTCTACAGCTACCAAACGCATCCTGAAAAGAACAGAATTGGCCCTAATCAGAAATGAACTTCACACAAAAAGATTCCTCCTAGACCGAATCAACAAAGATCTCCTCACACTTCACCTCAAACTCAGCAAGAAGATCCACCCCGTACTTTGGGACAAATCCAAACAACTCGCTGTCTGGAGAGCTGAAACACAGACCACCCTCAAGACAGACACACACACTAACAAACTCCAAAGACTACAAGAATGCCAGAAACAAACCCCTCCCCCCTCACAGCCACACATGAAACAAATAGTGCATAACATCTCAGATAGGATCCTCACCAAAGCCGAAACCAATGTCCTTTCTAAAGGATTCAACTTTGCAGTTGCTCCCAAACACATCCCCACTGAAACCATTATATGCGGAGTTGAAACCAGCCTGACCAAAATCAACCCCGACGATGCTAACAGAATCAGACTTGAAATCACCAACATCCTCTGCACCAGCAAGCCACCCAAAAGTAACTTACCCAAAGAGGAACAGACAGCACTACTTAACCTGAAAGAAGACACCAGCATAATAATCCTACCAGCAGACAAGGGAAACACCACGGTGGTTATGAACACATCTGACTACCAAACCAAATTAACCAACCTACTCCAAGACTCCACATACAAACCCCTAAACAGAGACCCCACCACCTACCTGGAAAAAACCACCAGATCCAAAATAAAAGCCTCCCCCATCAGCGAAGAGATCCAGCAAAGAATAATTCCCAGAGAGAAATCATCCAGATGCCCTAAGCTTTATGGTCTCCCCAAGATACACAAAGAAGGAACCTCACTTAGACCCATAGTCAGCTTCATAGGCTCACCTCTACAAAATCTAGCCAAATTTCTCGCCAAACAACTACAGCCCTATGCAGAATCCATCAACTCACATGTAAAAAACTCATTCCAGTTCATAGAGATAATAAAGAAACAAAACTTACAGCCCAGTGACCTACTCGTGAGCTTTGATGTCATATCCCTCTTCACCCAAGTGCCAATCAAAGAAGCCTTGACAGTTATCCAAAACAAATATAACTCCCCCAAGCACATCCTAGATCTGACCAACCACTGCCTATCCAACACATTCTTCATCTATAACGGACAAAAATACAAACTAATAGAAGGAGAACCCATGGGATCACCCCTCTCACCTGTCATTGCTAACCTCTACATGGAACACTTTGAAACCCAAGCTCTAGAAAAATCTGATCACAAACCGAAACTCTGGCTCAGATACATAGACAACACCTTCATAATCTGGCCACATGGGAAAGAAAAACTGGACAACTTCCTCACACACCTCAACAGCCTACACCCCAAAATACAGTTCACCATGGAAACAGAAACGAACAACCAACTTCCCTTCCTGGATGTCTTAGTCTACAAAAAATCCAATGGCTCCCTAGGACACACCATTTACCAGAAGAAAACACACACAAACTGCTATCTGCACGCACTCTCACACCACCACCCAGCACAGATCAACTCTGTAGCCAAGACACTCATCTCCAGAACAAAACACTTATCTGACGAACAACACCTAAAAACCGAACTACACACTCTCACTAACATACTAGCATCCAATGGATTCCAAAGAAATAAAATCACCAACCTAATCCAAAAAGAAACCCCCACTAAAATCCAAGACAGAGAACAAGAAAACAGCAAAGCCCTCCTCCCATACATAAAAGGCACCACAGACAAAATCAGCAAGATCCTCCACAAACACAACATCAAGACAACATTCTGTACAAACCGAAAAATATCCACCATCCTAAGAAACCCCAAAGACAAAATTGAGTTAGAAAATTGAGTTAGAAAATCAAGGAGTATATCAAGGAGTACTGGTTGGCTGTGCCAACCAATCAGAACACACCTCCACCCAATCAGAACACAGCCAAGCTCCCACCCAATCAGTTCACATCCCCACTGGCAGTTAAAAGGAAGAAACAGCTGCAATCACACATTGCTCCTAGAAGCACAAAGCTGAAAACACCAGCCTGAAGATGACGAATGAGACTTCGTCGAAACGTCGCCAAGACACTTCCAATTTTACGTGGGAGAAGACCCGAATAACCAAAGACCTAATACATAATAGTCAGAAGGAATTTCTCTTATAAATGAGATTTATTTATTTATGCATGCATGCATGCACAGACACACTTGAAAGACATCTCATCTATGCAAATATGGGCAAACTGGTCCTGTTAATTATATATACAGTACACATACACATACACATACGTATACGTATACATATACATATACATATACATATACATATACATATACATATACATATACATATACATATACATATACATCAGAGATGGAATTCACTTACCTTCCCTACCGGTTCGCAAATGTGAGCATGCGTGAGGCTCCAAAACGTGGCTAAATAGGAGGTCATTACGTCCGGGTGGGTCGGCAGAGCCTACCGCAGCCTGAACCGGACAGAACCGGCTGAATCCCACCACTGATATACATACATACACACACACACACACAGAGAGAGAGAGAGAGAGAGAGAGAGAAATTCTAAATTGTGAGCCACCTTGAATTCAGCAGCAGAAAAGCTGGCTTTTATAATGCAATGTATAGAATGCAAAACTGATAAACAAAGGAAAATAAAGTATACTCCAATGCCATAGTTCAGGGAAGAAGAAAAAAGCCAACTGCAGCTGGTCCTAAGTAGTGTGATAGAACAGATAAAATAGAAGATTCTATTTGTAAAAGTGAGAGATAATGTACACTGACAGACCATTGCTGTGACAATGAACGAAGAAGATTAGCTATCTGCAAGAAGAAAGCTGGATTATTAAATCAAAACATATCTGTTTTTCTTCCCTGGGATGGAATCTACATAGGCATTGCACTCCATCAAAATGCTGATTGTCTCACAGAGAGACGAAAGAAGGCATGCTCCAACCATCCTCCCAATATTTGTTTTTTTTTAAAGGAATAATAATAAGGAGCTGCCAAGAACATTGTGTTTCAATGCACAAGTCCTCCTGACATAAGCAGAGAAAATCAAGCTGGGGAATTTTCTATTGGTGATGTGAAATTGACTAAGGGACAATGAAATTGATGAAAGGATCATGAAATAGACTAGATAGAATTCTCTGACAAAATTGGGTTATGGAGAACAGGTAAAGCACCAGTAAAATGATTGGAAGGGAGGTTATGCCCAATCTCATTTTCCCTCAGGGACTGGTGAACAGGAAATTTTCCTTTTAATATTCTGGAGATGTGCACTATTGAAGAAATGTCGGTTCGAGCCAGCTTGCGTTCCCATTCCCTGACAGATCTTTGATTAAAACAAACAAACAAACTAGGAACTTATTGAAACTTGTAATTGCAGGCTATTAAAAACCAGTGACTAGCATAAGAATAAATTCTTATTTCTCCTGAGATTTCAAAATACGTCATGAATAAACTGCATTGGAAAATGAATTTCACTGCATAATTAGAAAAACTAAATAGAAGATTATTTTTAGTTTGCTACATATGTTTGATGGTCAGAACAAGCAACAAGAGAGAAAACCAGACAAAATCATTTTTTTTGTTCTTATTTATTTATTTATATCCCACATTTATTATTTTTTACAAATAACTCAAGGCAGTGAACATATACAGCACACTTTCCATCTCCTATTTTCTCCACAACAACAACCCTGTGAGGTGGGTTGCAGGGGTGGGTTCTATTTTTTTTTACTACCAGTTCTGTGGGTGTGGCTTATTTTGTGGGCGTGGTTTGATGGTCATGTGACAATTCTTTAGGATTTAGCAGAGGTACTGGTCTACCAGGCTTTTAACTGCTTGCAGAGCTGTACCGGTCTACCCATTTGTTCTTGGAGCGTTCCGGTCTACCCATTTGTTTTTGGAGGCACTGGTCAACCCATTTATTTTTGGAGGCAGTGGTCGACCCATTTATTTTTGGAGCGCACTAGTCTACCACCACACTGCCTTTTAACACTGATCAGCTGTAGGACGGCCCTTAGAAGCCCTGCGGCAAGAGTTTAAACAGTTTTTTTCCTTCTAGGCAATCAGCTGGGACTCAGGAAGCAGTGAATAGATTGGGGGCAGGGCCAAATAAAAGGTAAGAATAACACGGGGGCCGGCGGGAGGGCCCAGCTCCCTAACAAAGAGAACCGGTTCAGTGACGTCATATCATCACCGCTACTGGCTCGGCCGAACCAGGCCGAACCGGGAGGAACTCACTACTGGTGGGTTGGGCTGACAGAGAGTGACTGGCAGTGGCCCAAGGTCACCCATATGACTTTCATGAATAAGGCAGAACTAGAACTCACAGTCTTCTAGTTTCTATCCTGATGCCTTAACCATTAGGCCAAACTGACTCTCTTTTAGCAACCAAATTTTAGCTCCTAAAAGTGGTATATTGCTCTACTATATTGCTATAATTATTACTATAATACTGCTTAACTACAGTACTGTGTATTGCTAAACAATGGAAATCTGTACATTTTTAATGGAGAAGTAGCATGATAAAATTTACTTGGTAGCATTGCTTGAAAATGCTTTCACTTCTAGGCAAAAACTGCAAATTTCTTAACAATAGCAAAGTATTAATTAATAAGGAACAGAGAGATGCTATTGTTTATACAAGAGATAAACATCTTTCTAACATTCTGTGTTAGAATTCATGGGAACGTTAAAATGAACCAGCACTGTTCCAATATCTAAGGGGCTGCTGCAAAGAAGAGGGAGTCAGCCTATTTTCCAAAGCACCTGAAGGCAGGACAAGAAGCAATGGATGGAAACTAATCAAGGGGAGAACCAACCTAGAACTAAGGAGAAAGTTCCTGACAGTTAGAAAAATTAATCAATAGAATGGACTTGCCTCCAGAAGTTGTGGGTGCTCCAACACTGGAGGTTTTAAAGAAGAGATTCGGGTAACATTTGTCTGAAATAGTATAGTGTTTCCTGCTTGAGTGAGGGTTGGACTAGAAGACCTCCAAATGCCTTCCAACTCTATTATTCTGTTATTCTGCATCATATAAATGTTAAATGTAATGTAATACTTTGTTTGCAAAACAAAGCAAATGTATGTATGAAGTGTGTTCAGATATGCTACCCATCATTTAAATAAACCATTAACCCTTTTACAAATTAATTTAGTACTTTTAAAATTATTTTTGCTCCTTTATTTTCAGCAAACATAATTCCGACAGTTCCACTTCAATATTATCAAACTAACGATATACATATGTTACCACCTTTCATCACAGTATAAAGTATTCTGGCTCAAAAGGGGGAAGGAAGCTTAAATCAAAATATATTTGTTAGTTTTTGCAAAGTTGGCAATAGAATTTTGGTATATTTTAATCTTCCAGTCATTTCTTTCCTCTTTCTTATCTTTATACCTCATTATCTTTGTCAGATAATGGCTAGCCAAATGGAGGGAACAAGCATTCTTTTCATATTTCAGGGGAAAAGAAATTAAATGAGAAAGTTGCAAGAGATTTATCTGAGTCAATGATTAGGGCAACATTCCTATCAGGTCAGAAATCAGATTTACAGGAAGAACATATGTCCAATTAAGAAATGAATTGGAATGCGAAATCACCGTGAAATACTTAAGAGCATGTACTATTAATGATATACATCAAAGTTGCCCATGGAAGTTTTCAGACAGATTCTGAAGAATTATTTTTGGACATCTTGCAATAACTGTAATTGCTGAGTGTAGAAAAATTAGCCAGCAGCCAGGATGAAACACTTTTGCTGAAGCAGTGTTCACAAGAAAGTAGGTCTCCTCTGAAAAAAAAGAAAACCTGGCTTCCTCTGATTTTCTCCAGTTGAGATATACATGCCTATGTGAAAGAATAACCTTTGCATTTGGCTTTATGGAGGAGCCATTTCCCCCTATTCTAAGGATCAAATCAATCACAGTCTGGCTTTAGGGTGAATAAATTTTGACAATGTTTTCAAAGACCATTATTTACTTTGGAGGTGACTCTTTTTGGGGAGGGTATTCAATATTATTTTTTATTGATATGGCAAAAATATATCTAGGCAGCCTACAGCAATTAAAATTAAAACCATATTTAAAAAAACCTGTTAGGAATAGAATAGAATAGAATAGAATAGAATAGAATAGAATAGAATAGAATAGAATAGAATAGAATAGAATAGAATTCTTTATTGGCCAAGTGTGATTGGACACACAAAGAATTTGTCTTTGATGCATATGCTTTCAGTGTACATAAAAGAAAAGATACATTCATCAAGAATCATAAGGTACAACACTTAATGATAGTCATAGGGTACAAATAAGCCATCAAATCACACTAGGAAACAATCAATATAAATTGTAAGGATACCAGCAACAAAGTTACAGTCATGCAGTCATAAGTGGGAGGAGATGGGTGATGGGAACGATGAGAAGACTAATAGTAATAGTAATGCAGACTTGGTGAATAGTTTGACAGTGTTGAGGGAATTATTTGTTTAGCAGAGTGATGGCGTTCAGCAAAAAACTGTTCTTGTGTCTAGTTGTTCTGGTGTGCAGTACTCTATAGCATCGTTTTGAGGGTAGGAGTTGAAACAATTTATGTCCAGGATGTGAGGAGTCTGTAAATATTTTCACAGCCCTCTTTTTGACTCATGTAGTATACAGATCTTCAATGGAGGACCTCAATAGCGCTAACAATAGCACTTGGACTTATGTACCAGTTCATAGTGCTTTACAACTCTCTCTGAGCAATCTAAAAAGTCAGCATATTGCCCCCAACAATTTGAGTCTCAAAAGGATGACACTCAGAAGGATGGAAGGCTGAGCAGGTGAGGATCGAACTCCTGGCAGTGAGCAGAGTCAGTCTGCAATACTGCATTCTAACCACTGTGCCACCACAGCTCTTAAAAATACACAAGACATATAATCAAGGTATATGGCATCTGAAAAGAAATGGCATTTGAGAATCAAAAACCTGAAAATAATGACGAATCAACTAGCCAGAGTCCTGTTGTCAAAAGAAACAATCACAGTGTCATTCCTCCATGAATGGGACACTCAGAGAAATCTCAAATGGCAGATCAGGTCAGGCACGGTGACTTCTATCGTAGCTGAGTTTGGCTGAAACTCAAAACTAAGCAAGATTGAACCTGATTAGTATTTGGTTGGGAAATTCCCAAAGAGTTCTGTATTGTTGTCAAGAAACCTTTACAGGGG
The DNA here is from genome assembly GCA_022577455.1 of Arizona elegans. Classification (NCBI taxonomy): domain Eukaryota; kingdom Metazoa; phylum Chordata; class Lepidosauria; order Squamata; family Colubridae; genus Arizona; species Arizona elegans. The sequence goes on along the minus strand of JAKOOJ010000001.1, from coordinate 3,624,064 downwards.
CGACTTCCGGTCTGGCTTCCGTCGCCACCAGACAGCCCCGTTGCCTGTAAAGATCCGCCTTTACATCTGAAAGGCGGCTCGAAAAATTCCATTTCCTGATGGAAATGTGAGTCAGAGCAGGTGAGGGCAGGTAGAGCCCTCTGCGAAGTCCCCAGAGTTTTTTTTTTACTCTTGGGGACAAGCAGATTGTGGCTCCCTATTTTCCTTCGCCGCTGCTCCAGGCTTCGGGAGGACTCTGCCTTTTTGCAGAGCTAGGCGTCGGGACCGGACCAACTAATAAAATAACAGATGGCTCAATTAAAGAGAGCGAGATTTGTACCTGGGACCCTAAACCGCAAGTATTTTTAATGATTTTACAAGTGTTTCTAACTGAACGGAAAAAATAAGTTTAAAATGGCGACTGCTGAGAAGAAAGCCGAAAGTGAAAGTCCTTCCATAATAAGCTACACAGTAGTGAAATATACAGTGCCGGCTAGACTAGAAGGAAAATATCCATTTTAAGTTTCTTTTTTTTTTGGGGGGGGGGAGATCTGTATTTGATCTTGTTTGGGGAAAAGTTTTCTTTAAAAAAAAAAAGCTTTTTTGTGTGGCAGGATGGCTGACAAACAAGCAGTGTGGGGGGGTGTTCCCCCATCCACAATTAGCTGAACAAGCTCTGAGCCTACAGACTCTGCAGAATGGTTTTAATTTAAAAGAATTTCTTCAGGAGGAAATGGCAAAATATCATGAGACTATGAACCAGAAATTTGAGAAATTAAGGCAGGAAATTAAAGAAATGATACAACTAAAGTATGATAATCTGCAACGAAAGATTGTAACAGTGACTAATGCTTTTTCAGAAGTTGTTATAAAGATGGATACAAATATCAAATTATTAGAGTCTAAAATGGAGGAAGTTGATGATAAGATTTATAATTTGGACAATAAAATACAAAGAATTGAAAATGATTTGACAAATATTCAAGACAATAGTTTAGAAGTGAAGTCTAAAAAGGAAGCTGGTCACGAGACTTACAATGCAGAAGATATAAAGCAAGGGATTGAAAGAGAAGTTGTAATGATGCAATACAGGCTCACAGAATTTGCGGTCAGAATGAGAGGATTACAGGAAAATAATAGAGATGATCTAAGAAAAATATCTGCTCAAGTTCTGGCTGGGATTTTAAAGGTTCATCCTGAGGAGGTATCTTGTAAGATTGACAAGGCCTATAGAGTAAATTCTTGGATTGCAAAGCAAAGGCAACTGCCTAGAGATGTGGTGATTTACTTCACAGATAAAGAAATAAGAAATGATATTGTGCAAAAATCCTTTAATTCTACTCCACAATTGTATGGAAGAAAGATCTGAATATATAAAGAATTGCCGCCTAAGATGTTAAAAGATAGAAAGAAATTTGGACTTTTGGTGACTGAGCTAAAAAAACAAAATATTTCATTCAGGTGGGATATTCCAGTTGGTATAATATTGAGATATCAAGGAGAAAGATATCAGCTAAATACTGTTGAAAAAGCGGAAGAATTTTACTACAAGGTCCTCAAAAAGCAAAATCAACAAGAGATAGAAATTCAAGAAAAGCAGAAGGAGGTGGAAGTAATGAAGAAACAACAAGTTACAGAGGTCTCTACAGATGAGCCGCTTTTGGATTCTCTTTCAGAGGTCTCAGCTGGACCATTTAATGCAAGAGAGGCGGCTCTGGATTCTAATGTAATGACTTATCAAGTCACAAACCAGCATGGAAACCAATCAGTTGATATACAATTTATGGAACCAGAATGGAGATTTAAGCCACAAAAGCGAAACCAACAAGATCAAGTTATAGATCAGCTTGAAAACCAAAAAGTTGATACACAATCTACAGAAAGGAACTCAGGATGGAGATCCAACCCACAAAAAGTTAAGAAAAGAAGAAGCAGGTCTCACAAAAACAAAAACTTTTAAACTAAACAACAGTGTAATGCCAGTTATTTAAGAGATGAATGAATATATGAAAAGATAGCTGAGGCAAAGTATTGGTTTATATTATCCTGAGGAGAGTGACAGACTTCTGTAGTGCTGTACTTTTGGGATGTGAAAAGGGCCTTAAACTGAATGGATTGGAACTATCATTTTTTGGATTCTTTGATAAATATATTACGTTTATGCTGAGTTACAAGGCAAGAGAGTTATGGGATTGGGGCACGCAGAAGATCTGGTTGTTACCCTATTATGGTGGTTGGAATTAATAATTTGGATAAAAGACACTTCTACAGACACTATATGGAATACAAATACAAAGTCACTCGGGTGGTTGTTTTATTATTATTATTATTATTATTATTATTATTATTATTATTATTATTATTATTATGAAGATATTTGCTATTGATGGGGGCAGATGGTAATTGAAGATACCGAACATACTGTTGGAATTAGGATGTGATGTTACCCTAATATGGGTGATGGAGTTTATAATCTAGTTGAAAGACATTACAGAAGATATTATATGGATTATAAGTCTAAAGTCTTTTTAAGAGGATTTTATTTACATAAAAGAATACTTTTAGTGGAGTGGGCAGAAGAATAAAGATATTAAGAATTATTAAGTATGGTAGTCTTGTAGGAAAGTGGGTGGAGACAGGTTAGTTTATTGATTGTTTAGTTTAAGAAAAGGGATATTATGTTTAGATATGAATATATGTAAAAGATTTGAGTTAAGAGATATAACGATGGGGGTGAAGGAAATGGGTAGACTATGAACTGAATAAATGTTAAATTAGGATTTATTATATAGTTTTATAGTGGAAGGTTGTTTTTAAATGATAGATTAATATACATAAAAGATTTGATTTATTATTATGCTAAATTAGGAGTTATTATATAATGTTATAGTAGAAAGTCATTTTGAAATGTATAGTATAAGGGGGATATGATAATCTTATTAGAAAGAAAGGGTCAGCATATGGGGATGGAGTAAGGGGATGGTAAAGTATTATATAATCTGTTATGAATTTGGGTTTTATTATGAAGAAGTCACAGGGGGAGGGGAGGGGGAGGGGGGAAAGGGAGGAGGGGGGAAAGGGGGGGAAATTTTGTATTTGAAAAACTTTTTCAATAAAAAGAAGAGTTAATTGTTAAAAAAAGAAAGAAACCTTCACAGGCTTGAGTTTGTCTGTTTTATTTACTTAATTCAAATTCAATCAGTTGAAGTCAGTCAGTCACTGCCTGACTTCAACTGACTTTGGACAATTCACAATACAATACCATAACAACCAACATCAACCAAAATTAAGATTTTTGTGCTTGAACGGGGTGAGGGGTGGGGGTAGGACTAGAAGACCTCCAAGGTTTCTTCCAGCTCTATCCTGATTGATTGATTGATTGATTGAAGATGGGATCTGGGCACAAAAACAAAACAAAAATAAGTCTTCTGAAGAAAGGACCCCATTTATGTCCACCCAAGGCCTAGTGAAACAACCAGATTGTCAGGGTTCCAAGTAACACCACCAACAAAATAAGAATCCGAGGCTTGAAGTTCCTCAAGGTTCCATTTTATTAGAGATGTCATATTGGCACATCTGGGAAAACCTGAATCTGAAACTTTCCAGGTTTTCCCCACCAAAGGAAAGTCCACGTCCCTGCCCAGCACCCACAAGTCCATCACATGGTCCAATCAAAGCACCGTCCCAACTGGAGATGCCTCCCAGTTCCAGCCTTCCAGGTGCAAGGCAAGATGTCCTTGACTCTCTGAGAAAGAAATGTTATTATGACTATCTATCACCCTGGCTCCACACAATTCCCCCCTCCCAGTTTTCCACAGTAGTAAATGTGTCAGGCCTGAAGATCCAACAAAAAAGATGGCTTCCAGGCCTGACACAGATTTTCAGATCTTTGCAGAAGTTCAACAGGGTGGGAGCTACCTAAATTTTAGGGGAAAAACATGAGGAGTCTTTATCTTTCTTCATAATTATTACCCCTTTTATAAGTGCTCACTAGCATTGTAAAGTGAGGTATAAATCAAATATATAAATAAAAAATCCTGAAGACAGAGGAAGAAGGCAACCAAAGACTACTACCATCACTGAAACCTATTATGATTGGTCTTCTCCTTCTTCCTTACTACCAATGGGCCTTTGAGAAGAATTATAAAACACATACACACACACAAACACACACAGAAAGTATTATTTATTTTATTTTTAATTGCAAGAGTTTTTATTGGTAGAAAGCTGCTTTGACTGGCGTCTCATTATCCTGAAAATCAAGCGCTAAACAACTCGATTCAAAATACATATTTTTAATTTTTTGTTTTCCTGCTTTTGGGTGCATATATTTATGCATTTACCTCATTTTTACTTTTGTATGCTTTTGCCATAAACCGTCTTGACTAGAGGCATACAAATGTCATAAATGAATGGGTTTTAAATATGCTGATTTAAACAGACAGCAAAAAGTAAAGTACAAACACAGTGAAAAGAGCAAATATACATGAACATTTCCCCCCCACCCTTTTTTTTGCCTTTGTTTTGCCACCAACCAAGTATCAATTCAGATTGAATTTAACACTTTAGCTTTGAATGTCAGGTAAAGTTAGCATTAGTTTGAATGTTCTTTTCTACAATAAAAGTAATGAAACAAATATAAACCCTTAAGGTAGGTAATTAGAAAGTCAGGGGTAATGACTTCAGCTAACACTGGTATTGTCAACACTTTGCTAAAAATACATTATAAGTTGCTGCTCATTCCCTTTTTCCCTCTTTCTCTCTTTGTCTTTCTGTTCCACTCTATATATTTACATAATCTCCATGTATTGTACAATGTTAGAAGCCATTTTTTGTTGTTGTGGTGGTTAAAGGCGCTAGATAGAAACCAGGACATGGTGAGACTCAATCCTACCAAGAATCAAGACTGATTGGAAGTAGATTTCTCCCTCTAATCTACCTCAGTATATGATGGGTTAAAAAGCTGGTCCATAGGTCAATGGGCCATTAGGTGATCTGAAGGAGACCAAAACATTAGAATGAGCAAACATTAAAAAGTTTATTTATGTATTTGCTTGTTTCAATTTCAAATTTAAGTTTCAAATCTTTATTGTTAGTGCACAACATATGTACAATGAGATTGGTGGAACTCCCTCAGTGCACCCTCACCCCCGCAACATAATACAACTCACAGTGAAGACAGAAAATCCCTAATCCAATAAAATATATTAACAAAACACCCAGTCCTATTGCACCAGTGTGAACATGTTACACATTGCGCCAGCCCTGCAGTCCATCATACTATGTAGTTATGATGTTATTTCGCATTCAGGAGTCTGACAGCCCATGGATAAAAACTGTTCTTCAGCCTGTTTGTGTGGCTGGCTATACTTCTATATCTCCTTCCCGATGGTAGGAGGATAAAGAAGTGGTGACCAGAGTGAGAGTCATCCCTGAGAATTTTCCTCACTCTGCTAAGGCAGTGAGCCCTTGTTTATTTATTATACAGTACAAATGTATATGGCACTGAACTCATACACAGGTGATTCCAGTGGGTTACAACCTTAAAAATCCACAACATAACCCCCCCCAAACCCCCTCTCCCCCACTCCAATGGCAGTGGCAGCACAATCAAATCTGCCGTTTGTTCAGCTTCATCTCTGATTTGTGGTTCCCAAACCTGCTGGCAGAACTATGTCTGCAAGGCCTTACCCAAAAGCAACAAGATGAGGACCAAGGAATGCGTTGGGAGGAATGATGTTTCATAGAGAAGGGGCCACCACCGACAAGGCCCTTTTTTGTGGGCCTGTGGTTCCCACAGATGTATTTTGTATTTAAGAATATTCAAAAGTCATGGTCAAATAAATGAGGAGATGCCGAGAAGAAAACGACAATCAATTCAAACATTTAAAGTAACTGACGTATAAAAAAATGATCTATGCAGCCATTTGATATTTGGTACCCTGTATGCTAGGGCTTTTCAAACTTGGCAACTTTAAGATGTGTGAACTTCAACTCCCAGAGCAGCTAGGGAATTCTGAAGTCCATACATCTTAAAGTTGCCAAGTTTGAAAAGCACTGCTGCATATGGTACAGCAGTGAGTATAGGCACAGACATCCCTATTGTCAGGGTTCCAAGTAACACCCCCAACTAAAAAACCATTCCAAGGCTTGAGATTCCTCAAAGTTCCTTTTTATTGAAGATGTCATATTCACACATCTGGGAAAACCCGAATCTGAAAGTTTCCAGGTTTTCCCCACCCAAGTGAAAGTTCAAGTCCCTACCCAGCACCCACATGTCCATCACATGGTCCAATCATCCACCATCCAAACTGGAGACAACCCCAGTCATCCGCCTCCAGGTGCCAGGGCAATGCATCCTTGACTCTCTGAGAAAGGAATGTTGTTTTGACTACATATCACCCATACTCTATGCAATCCCCCTCCCATTTTCCCACAGAAGAATATGTGGCATGCCTGAAGGCGCAAATGTAAAAGATGGCTTCCAAGTCTGACAGTCCCCCCCCCATCAGAAAAGTGTGTCCTGTAATGAGAGTAACACAGGGATTTAAAATCATTACTTAACCAGGTCTGATGCCTATAGCTGTAACTATATTCTTCATGAATATTTATTTATTTATTTATTTATTTATTTATTTATTTATTTATTCAACTTGTATGCTGCCTTTCTCCGAAGACTCAAGGCCGTTTACAATTCATTTAAAAACCATATATAAAAACATTAAAAATTGAAACATTAAAAACAATTAAAACCCATTCACACCATTAATGGCCGGATCTCACCAGATCGCAACAGCGAGATCAACGGCCCCAGGCCTGCTGGAAAAGCCAGGTCTTCACTGCTTTTCGGAAGGTCAATAGGGTGGGGATGGTCCAGATCTCAGGAGGTAACTGGTTCCAGAGAGCCGGGGCAGCCACAGAGAAGGCCCTCCCACATGAGCCCACCAGCCGGCATTGTTTAGCTGACAGGACCCAGAGGAGACCAACTCTGTGGGATCTTACCGGTCGCTAGGAGCTATGCGGTAGAAGGCGGTCTCGAAGATAACCTGGCCCTGAGCCATGTAGGGCTTTAAAGGTACTAACCAACACCTTTGCTACGAAAGCGTTGTGATCTAATATGAAGATCTTAAAATAGCTGGTTGTTTTTATAAAAAAAAAACGGCATCGGGAAGCTGGAACAGCTCAGCTACTTGTCCTTTTTCCCTTTGATGATGATAATGATGATGATGTCAGTTCAGATGTTCAGATGTTTAGTCTGCATGAAGATCCCTGAACTGGCATCAGGTTCTTGTGAAAGAGGAAAATGAATCCCTCCATCCCCAGTGAACTCAAATGCTCCACTGAGGAAATCAGGATGTCTTTCTTCATGTCCAGAAAACAGATGAGTGCTTAACAAAGACTTTGAGCTAATTGGTTTGGGAGGAGACTCCAGCTTCAGGTACATGCCTTGCTTCTTCAATCCAATTTGTTCCTATGTTTTCAAGCACTTCAGGCTTATTAAAAAGTGCTGTTTCCTCAGTAGCCTTGTACCTCCATTTGCCTCAGGCAATTGCAAAATATTGTTCCAGGGGACCAAAGTAAATATAAATGAGAAGAAAAAAATAGCTAGCAAGCATACATTACCAAAGAGAAAGTGAAAGAAAGGTTCAGTAGATAATAACAGTGCAAAGGAACACAAAGCTCTTCCTTTTTAAAGAGAGTATCTATGTGTATGTGTCAAAAATTAAAAAATATCAAATCAAGATGGCAGGCAATAGAAGCCCTGCCCCCCTTTTCAACAGCCTCTTAAAAACAGGTGAGGTTCCATTACATGGTGGTGGTTGCAAATGTGATTTTTTTTTGACTCCCCAAATAGAGACAGCCTTGCATGTAGACCAGTGATGGCTAACTTTTTAGACACCAAGTGCCCAAACTGCAAGATGCACACACACCTGCAAACGTGGACTGCAAACTGCATGGGCATGCGCATGTGCGGACATACATGCAGACATGTGCATATGCAGACATGCATGTGTTATGGAATGAAAGACTGAAAAACATTCCTTGGTCAGCCAGATACAGTTTATTGTCCAGGTTCAGAGCCAGATTTGTACCTGAAATTCTGAACCCCGGAAAGCTCTGATACAACTGCTTATATACGTTTCCAAGACAAAGGGTTTGGTGAGCACATCCATTTTTCCATATATGGTTAACATACACTTGTTATATGATAATTGACACTTCCTAATTACTAAACCATTATTTTCTAGTTTATAAGATTATCTTTAGCTAGACAACCTTCCTTAGTTCTGTAATTACTAATACGGGAGATTTATTGCTGTCCTTAGGTAATAAGTAACTCTTTGTAACATACATGTCCTTGTGTCTTTGACAGTGAGGCCCCTCAGATGTTTTCCATATGGCTGTCCTTCCGTGACAGCTAGGCCTTATCAGAAGATATATTACCAATATTACCAATAATTATAATCCCAATAATGGGATTTAGCTGATTTTTAATATAATCTCCAAACAAGCACATTTCTCCCTTATAATAATGTGAATAGAGAGGGTCCTTTAGTGTTCATGTAACTGACCCTGTATGATTCCTACTTTATTCACATTACATGCAATCATGCACATGCATGGACATGCACATGCACAGACATGCACGCATGCGCAGTAGAGACCTGAAGACCAGCTGGCTGATGGGAGGCAGGGCATCCCAACACCGGCAGCATGGCAAGTGGTAAGATCTTTTTCTTTTGTGAGCTTCTCTTTCATCGTTTGCAGGGAAACAGAAGCTCATGAAAGAAATACCATGGAAATCTGATCTGGGGCAACAGTGTATGTGCCAGCAGAGAGGACTCTGCATGCCACCTCTGGCACACTTGCCATAGGTTTGCCATCATGGAATAGAAACTACCCAAATGACCCTAATCACAAGTTTACATACCCCAGTTCTTAATATGGTGTATTTCCCCCTTTAACATCAATGACAGCTTGAAGCCTTTTGTAGGATGTATGGATGTCTCTCTTTATCTTTTCAGATGGTAAAGCTGCCCATTCTTCCTGGCAAAAAGCCTCCAGGTCCTGTAAATTCTTGGGCTGTCTTGCATGAACTTCACATTTGAGATCTCCCCAGAGTGGCTCAATGATATTGAGGTCAGGCGACTGAGATGGCCACTCCAGAACCTTCACTTTATTCTGCTGTAGCCAATGACAGGTCAACTTGGCCTTGTATTTAGGATCATTGTCATGTCCTAATGTCCAAGTACGTCCCATGCACAGCTTCTGGGCTGATGAATGCAAATTGTCCTCCAGTATCTTTTGATAATATACTGCATTCATTGTGCCATCAATACTGACCAGATTTCCTGTGCCTTTGTAGTTCACACAACCCCAAAACATCAGCGATTTCACAGTAGGAATGGTGTACTTTTCATCATAGGCCTTGTTGACTCCTCTCCAAGTGTAGTGTTTATGATTGTGACCGAAAAGCTCAAGTTTGGTCTCATCACTCCAAATGACTTTGTGCCAGAAGGTTGGAGGCTTGTCTCTGTGCTGTTTGGTATATTGTAAGGGGGATACTTTCTGGCATTTGCATAGTAATGGCTTTCTTCTGGCGACTCGACCATACAGCCCATCTTTCTTCCAGTGCCTCCTTATTGTGCATCTTGCAACAGCCACACCACATGTTTTCAGAAAGTCCTGTATTTCACCTGAACTTATTTGTGGGTTTTTCTTTGCATCCCAAACAATTTTCCTGGCAGTTGTGGCTGAAAGTTTAGTTGGTCTATCTGACCGTGGTTTGGTTTCAACAGAACCCCTCATTTTCCACTTCTTGATTAGAGTTTGAACACTGCTAATTAGCATTCTCAATTCCTTGGATATCTTTTTATATCCCTTTCCTTTTATACAGTTCAACTACCTTTTCCCACAGATCCTTTGACAATTCTTTGGCTTTCCCCATGACTCAAAATCCAGAAACATCAGTGCAGCACTGGATGAAGGATGCAAGTCTGTCAGGAGGCCAGAAACTCATTGACCTTTTATATACACACACTAATTACATGCAAACAGATCACAGGTGAGGATGGTTACCTTTAATAGCCATTCACACCCCTTTGTGTCAACCTGTGTGCATGTTATCAGGCCACAATCACCAGGGTATGTAAACTTTTGATCAGGATCATTTGAGTAGTTTCTGTTGTCATTATGATTGAAAAAGAATAAACACAGTTGACTGATAATAAATGGCTTCAGCCAGACACTAACCATGAATGAAAGAATGGTTTTTGTGTTATCATTCATATTCTCTGAAAAATGGCCAGGAAATCATAAATTCTGCCAGGGTATGTAAACTAATGAGCACAACTCTGTGTGTGTGTGTGTGTATGTGTGTGTGTGTGTGTGTGTGTGTGTGTGTGTGTGTTTTCATAGATTTTCACGGATACAGGTATGCAAGTCTTGGTGTATTCGGGTCGTCTCCCGTGTAAGATTGAGAGCACTTTGGCAACGTTTCGGCAGAATCTCATCTGCCATCATCAGGCTTATGCAAGGGATCTTCTGCAACAACTGCCGTCAAATCTGGTGCTGGTAGTCTGCTTTGCTGGGATGGCTCCACCTCTTCGTTCTGATTGGTTGGGAGTCCCAGTCTGTGTCTATTGGCTTGGCTTCAGGTGTATGGTTGGTTTTTCTCCACCAGGTGGCAGGGCTTCACCTTTGTGGCTGGCTGGAATGCGATTTGGCTGGAGGTCTGAGGTGTGTGCGTGTGTGTGTCTGACTTCTGTGGGTGCTGGGACTCGTTTGTATATATATAGTGTTTATCTCTATCTACTGTATCTCTATCTCTCCCTCACCCTCTCCCTCTCCCTTTATCACTATCTCTATTTCGATAGATGATAGATAGATAGATAGATAGATAGATAGATAGATAGATGATAGATAGATAGATAGATGATAAATGATAGATAGATAGATAGATAGATAGATAGATAGATAGTCAGATAAAATAGATTATATATATATATATATATATATATATATATATATATATATATATATATATATATAAATCAAAAACACACACAAACACACACACATATATGTATATATGTACACACACATATGCATATATATACATATATACATACACACACCCACACACACAAACACACACATATATACATACACACACACATATGTGTGTGCGTGTCCAGACTCATGCTTCCAAATATAAGAAAATATGACGGAAGAGAGACAGAAGAGAGACTGAACATAAATCATCATGAAATAGCAGGTAAATTTGTTGTCAGCTTATCTCATAAACAGCAACTCTGTCCAGGTGGTGAGAAACCTCGCATTTCAAATCATTTTTTTAAAAAACCAAACCTCTCTCTTTATTAACTACCTATCAATCAAGTCTGGAAATCTGCCCTATGATTTCCTAGATTTTGCATTACACTAACACAGTGTGGAAAGATAGGATGTGTAGAATTCCCCTGCCTGCAAACCATTTCCTCTAGCCTAGCCAAATGGAAGGAAAGGCATTCCCTATGCTAGGAGAAACCATTTCTAAGTAGGTGGCCACTCTCACAAGTCCACATCCTGCTGTTCAGGAACACGTGACTGGCTGATTTAGATAGCACCCTGAGTGAGAAAAGGATGAGAGCTCTGAATCTGCCGCATGTCATTCTGAACAAAAAAAAAAAAAAAAAAAATGATGCCAACCCAATCATCCTCTCTCCACCAGACAAAATTATTGTTCTCTTAATATTTTTTCCCCCAAAGCTGTTGCAAGGCTTCAGTTTAACAAGGGTGGTCAATCAAAAGGAATCTGTTGGGGTTGGAAGAGAGGACTGGTGTAATGAAATGCTGCAACACAGATGTTTACATTTCCAACAAGAGATCCACTCAGGCATCACCTTTAGCCTTCAGGACCCCAGCTGCACAGCTCTGATTTAAAGGCAATGCAGGCACAATAGAGCTCAGCAGAATGTTAATAGGTTTCCTCTCCTAAGCTGGTGCAGAGACACTTAAGAATCCTCTAATGCCTGCATTACTGTCAATCCTGCTGTCTTTCAGACAATCAGAGCACCAAAGGATATATATATATATATTGGCTTGGCTCCTCATGCATTTCTTTTTAAGTCCTCCTTGACATTATGTTCCTGTGGAATACAACGTCCTTTCCTCCCAGCCCACAAACCGTGGCACAAAATATATGTGCTGTGTCACTGTCACAGTATTTTGGTGTTTTTTTCTTTTTCTTTTGACAGCTGAATGGTTCTTGGTGAGTCTTTGTGCAATGATGGGAATTCTCCATTCCTGGACAAATGCTTGCATAAATGACCAGGTCCTAGTTATGGGAACTGAAGGCCTTTTTAAGAATTTAACATCCTTAGTAGAATGTTGCCTGGGATAGCCCTAATGTCAAGTGCTATTGGGGGTAGGGGGTGGGAAAGGATCACCAGGAGACTCAACTGTGACAATCCTGTCCTATTGGCTTTGTTAGAAGGCTGAAGTGACAGGTGTATTAGACCATTTCAGGCTGCATAAACAGAGGGATAGAATCAAGATCATGTGAAGTGTTAATACCACTTTATAATGCCTTGGTAAGACCACACTTGGAATACTGCATTCAGTTTTGGTCGCCACGATGTAAAAAAGATGTGAAGATTCTAGAAAGAGTGCAGAGAAGAGCAACAAAGATGATTAGGGGACTGGAGCCTAAAACATATGAAGAATGGTTGCAGGAACTGGGTATGTTTAGTTTAATGAAAAGAAAGACTAGGGGTGACATGATAGCAGTGTTCCAATATCTCAGGGGCTGCCACAAACAAGAGGGAACAAAGCTATTCTCCAAAGCACCTGAGGGTACGACAAGAAGCAATGGGTGGAAACTAATCAAGGAGAGAAGCAATTTAGAACTAAGGAGAAATTTCCTGAGAGTTAGAACAATTAATCAGTGGAACGACTTGACTCCAGAAGTTGCAAATGCTCCAACACTGGGAGTTTTTAAGAAGATGTTGGATAACCATTTGTCTGAAGTGGTGTAGGATTTCCTGCCCAAGCAGGGGGTTGGACTAGAAGACCTCCAAGTCCCTTCCAACTCTGTTATTCTATTCTAAGGTTGTTAATAAATAATAAATGTACTCCATGTATTAAAAGGAAGACTCAGCAGACCCAACAAAGTGTGAAATACACTTGTCAGGGTTTTGCCAAGGATTCCAAGGGGGCTTCAAGGAATGAGCTGATGTAAATAAAGCATTTGGTGTGAAAGCAGTGAAGGAGTTTCATCCTTGGAAGGCTTAACACAGCTGCTTGGATATAGTTTCTGGGCTGCCTGCTGCAGAATAGGCAGCTGACAGGCTGAAAAGTGGCTGTATTTTCACACGCAGGAAAGAGACAACCCTAAAAATCCTTTGAACCAGTTATGGCAAAACTACCAAAGGATGCAGCTGCTGTAATACTTCTAAATAAGAGGAACATCTCGGCTTTGCTGATTGGCTTTTCAAAGCACAAATGCTTTGCACAACTTAAGAAGCACAGAATGGAAGTGTGGGAAGGGTCCTTAGAAACCATCTAACTACAAAAGAAATTGCATGAAAATTTATCTAGTCACTGTTGGAAATGTGAAAAACCTGAAAGGACATTTTATCATTTGAGCTATGGTGGCACAGTGGTTAGAATGCAGTACTGCAGGCTACTTGTGCTGACTGCCAGCTGCACAGAAGTTTGGCAGTTTGAATCTCACCAGGCTCAAGATTGACTCAGCCTTCTGTCCTTCTGAGCAGAGGTGGGTTTCAGCAAGTTCTGACCAGTTCTGGAGAACCGGTAGTGGAAATTCTGAGTAGTTCAGAGAACTGGTAGTAAAAATTCTGACTGGCCCCACCCCCATCTATTCTCTGCCTCCCGAGTCCCAGCTGATCGGGAGGAAATGGGGATTTTGTAGTAACCTTGCATTGGTTGCATTGCATTGGTTGCCGGTTGCCCTCCGGGTAAGATTCAAGGTGCTGGTGTTAACCTATAAAGCCCTTCATGACTTAGGCCCAGGCTATTTGTCAGACCACCTGCAACCAGCGTCAACTTCTCATTGCCCAGTGCGCTCTCACAGAGAGGGCCTACTCAGGGTGCCGTTGGCTAGACAATGTCAGCTGGCAACCCCCAGGGATAGAGCTTTCTCTGTGAACGCTCCCACCCTTTGGAATCAACTTCCCTTGGGGCTCCGGTTGGCCCCTGACCTTCACACCTTCCACTGTGAATTGAAAACCTGGCTATTTATGTCCCCCTGCCTGGACTGATGGAGTAGTATATTTTATTTTTTTAAAAAAAAATAATATTTTTTTGTATATATTTGTTGTTTTTAACAGTTGCTTGGTCGATTGTCGTTGTGAACCGCCCTGAGTCCTTGGAGATAGGGCGGCATACAAATTTTATAAATAAATAAATAAATAAATAAATAAATAAATAAATAAATAGACCTTCCCCTGGATTGGGGAGGGAATGGAGATTTTACAGCATCCTTTCCCTGCCATGCCCACCAAGCCACGCCCACAGAACTGGTAGTAAAAATTTTTTGAAACCCACCACTGTCCTTCCCCTGCCATGTCCATCAAGCCATGCCCACCAAGCCACACCCACAGAACCGGTAGTAAAAAAATTTGAAACCTACTACTACTTCCGAGGTTGGTAAAATGAGGACCCAGATTGTTGGGCCAAGATGCTGACTCTGTAAACTGCTTAAAGAGGGTTGTAAAGCACTGTGAAGCAGTATCTAAGTATCTATTGCTATTGCTATTATGCATGGTGAACTTGTGAAAAAGTAAAAAGATTCTGGGCACAAATATATTTGGAGATGCAGAGAGTTTAAAAGTTAACATTGGGATGAAACCAGAATCTTTCTTTTTAAAACTTATGGATGGTCAACTAGAAAAGGCTCGTGCACAACTGATTTTATATATGGTAACTGGAGCAAGGCTGTTATATGCACACCAATAGAAAAGAAAAACTACCCAGACACCCAAAATGAGGGAATGAATCATGAAGATAACTTAATTTGTAGAAATTACTAAACTGACTTGCTTGATTAAGGAGGGAACTACAACTATTTGTGTAAAAGACTGGAAATCTTTTATGGGCTTTTTGCTGAAAATGCTCTGATCAAAACCAGAACCAGAGAATACCCTCAGCCTCCTACATCATGAAAACAAGACAAAGCAAAAGGAAAACACAGCATGGCAGTGTTTTAGATAACTTATCTGAGGGTCTTTGTTATTTATCCCTTCCTACTTAGGTTATCATGCTAGTCATATTATCTCTGAGATATGGTCAGTGAATGAAAAAAAAAAATGGTTTACTGAGCCATAGATTTCTCACAGATTCAGTCCCTATTGCCAGTCAGAGTCAGTCCAGTTTGCTGTGAATGTTTTCGTATACGGGCACGTTAAGCAGTTCATATGTAGGAAAACTGGAGGTTCAGCTATCATTGGTAGCCCAGATGTGTGTGTGGTGGGGTACTTTTTACCACCAGATTAGGAAGATGGTGATAGATGGATAGAGACAAAAGAAAGAAAGAAAGAGAGAGAGAGAGAGAGAGAGAGAGAGAGAAGGAAGGAAAGAAAAAAATAAGGAAAAAAGGAAAGAAAGAAAGAAAAAGAAATCACAATTACCCCTAGAAAGCTGTGAGACCTAACCTCTACAGTCAATGGCTGCAATGTTTTTTCAGCTTGCTGACAAATACAATTTTCCTGATTCAGAGCAAAGCAAACCATAATAGCTTCTAAGAGTCTAGAAGTCACAGCACACCTGAGTGGCTTTATGCTGCCTACCAGCTTTGATTTGCATTGTAAGGAGAGGAAGCCAAGGGTTGCCAAAAACTGCACTCAGAGGGAAATAGGCAATTGTTTTGGAGTCCCATTATTTCTGTGATTCATTTGGATGGACCTTGCCCATTCTGTGCCTGTTTTCAAGCTCTCATTTTGGAAATCCTTTCTTGTCAGCAGTGGCTGATGGTCTTGCAGAACCTTGATCCTGGCTGAGAGAGGTTTCATTTTTTTCTCATCTTAAGTGTTGTGGAAAGGGCTACAAACTGGTCCATTCTCTGCAGATGCTTTATACAATGACAGGCAAATGAAATACAATGAAATGCAGTTGTGGGTGCAACTAAGCAACTGACAGTCATATGTATCATCGTTATTTTATTTATTTATTTATTTATTTATTTATTTATTTATTTATTTATTTATTTATTTATTTATTTATTATATTTCTATGCCGCCCAACTCTCCGAGGACTCTGGGCGGCTTACAACAAAGATAATATAAACAATATACAATAAAAGACATTAAAAAAACCCATTCACACCGCTCATGGCCAGATGCGAGATCTGTGGTGAGATCAACGGCCCCAAGCCTGCCGGAAAAGCCAGGTTTCACCATTTTCTGGAAGGCCAGTAGGGTGGGAGCGGTCCGGGCCTCAGGAGGTAGCTGATTCCAGAAAGCCGGGGTAGCCACAGAGAAGGCCCTCCCCCACGGACCAGCCAGCCAACATTATTTAGCTGATGGGACCCGGAGGAGGCCAACTCTGTGGGATCTTACCAGTCGTTGAGAGCTATGCGGTAGAAGATAGTCTGGCCCTAAGCCAGGGTTTTAAAGGTAATAACCAACACCTAATACGCTACCAACACGCCAATCATCATCATCATCATCATCATCATCATCATCATCATCATCTAAATATTTGAAAGCTGAAACAAGAAAAGAGACCAGGAAAAAAAGATAGAAAGAAAAGAGATATATAAGGAATATTAAACTGAGTTAAAATTAAAATATTAGATTAATACTGCATATAAAAGTAAGCTGACATCGATTTAGCACTTCAAAATCACTATTCAGAACCAAATTAATTTTCTTAATAAACAAAGATAGCCAATATAAAAAGAATCTTCAACTGGAATGAATATTTAAAAGGACTTTCCATCTAATCTAAAACTGTCTATTGGTATTGCAGGAAAGCAGACAAGACCCAATGTTTTAAAGCCATACAAACATGGTAAATAAGTAATAAATGTAAATCCATATGCAGAATTATAATCCATGAATGGTATCCAGGTTAAATTCCTTGTTACATTTGGTTTTTTTCAAGTACAACATTATTTTTGATGTTGATACATATTCCCACAACTTATTCTGCCATTCTTCCAGAGAAGGAATTATATACAATTTTCAGTAAAAGGCATAAAGTATCCCAGCAGCTGTTATCTTATACAAACCAATTCCATATACTTTGCAAGCTTATAACATTTTGTGATATTTAGCAGTAAAACAGCTGGCAGGAAAGAAGATTTAACCCTAGGAATCTGTTTCATTCTGTAATAAATTCTCTTCCAGATTTGAGAAATCATCTCAAAAGACAATGCAAAGGCCCAATTCATGCCATCTGGACAGAGGTTTTTGTCTTTTGTTTTTGCAAAAACTGACTTAATAGCTGATAAAAATGGCTTTTGTTTTGCAAATCAGGCAGGAGATCATCAGGGTTTGAGTAAAGTTTGAATTTCCCCTATATTACCCATGTTCAATTAGCAAAATATTCTTTAGAAGAGATCATCCATCATCATCCTTTGATGTTAGTTGGATGTTTTTGTGTGCAAACATCAAGTGTTTACTCTATAAGCTAAGTATTGAGCCAGACTGAGTGACAGTTTTGCTGCCCAGCATAACCCAATTTATAAAAGCGGAGACCAGGCACATCCTCCATAAAAAATGGTCATAGGATTCTGATGTTGTGCCTCTAGGTGCTATTGTGTGATCCTTACTGATATTGTGCTGACACTTTCCCCAATATATCTTGGTTGTTCGAACTTCCCTTGCAGAAAATGATAGATTCATCATTTTATTGCTATTCCCCATGCTGCAGCACAGTCCAATTTAGTGGATCATGACACTTCAAGGTAAAAGAAATCTGGGACAGGTTCATTTCATAACCCTGGCTGGAGCACTGAATGTTTAAACCTCAGCACAGGGAGGGGCATGAAAAAGCTCAAAAGGGACAATGGAAATTCACACCAAGAAAGGTCTGAATGTTATACGGAGAGCGGGAAGTCTGAACAATCTGGAATACTAATTAATTTTAATCAGTTACTGCTGAACATATTCCAACATTTAAAGTCCAAGGCAAATGTGGTTCATGGATTTTGTCTGTGAAATGCGATCTTGTTCCTTTATTTGAAGGGAAGGATCGAGAGCAGCAAAGGTGTTTTATGTGATTCGGTCTCACTTCAATCAGGAAAGATCTGGAAATGATTCAAATTTTTCTTCGCTCAGAGAGCAAGCGAGCTAATCTGAACGTGGCACCTGTTATACATCAACCCAAACACTTTCATGTAAGGATCACAAAAGGGATATTTATCACACCTATTATTCAATACACAGTTTGGCCTTTCTCAATGTATCTGAGGCCTGGTGTAATTTCCCTGAAATGTTGAGTGTGGAGATATTGATTGATGGCAAGGAAATAAAACCACGATGATGCTCTGTTGGGGACTGAAAGCAGAAACACTGGCAGAATAGAGGAGGAGGAGGAGGAGGAGGAGGAGGAGGAGGAGGAGGAGGCAGGATCACCTACTCTTGTACAGTTGACCAATTGAAAAAATGAAAAATATCAATTTTTTGATTTTCAGGGGGATACCTTTTTCCGATTCCACCATGGTGGTTCTTAATCTGATTTTCCATGGTGGGCTTTAGATAGAGAACAATCTGCCACTGGATTCCAACATTCTTAAAATTTGGGGAGGGTGAGCTTTTTTAAAAAAATGTATTTATTCAGACTTTTTAAGAATTAGTTGGGTTAAATGGATTGTTCATTTGGATTTTGTCAGCTCAACTGCATACAGTCATCTATTGTAGAAGTATTAGTATCCCTCTATAAAGCACTCATAAGACCACACTTAGAAAATTGCATCTAGTTTTGGTCACTATATTATAAAAAAGATGGAAAGAGTGCAGAAAAGAACAATAATGATGATGTGGGGGCTGGAAGCTAAAACATACAAATAATAGTTTGAGGGGTTGGGTATGTGTAATCCAGGGGTGGGTTCTACTTACCTTTACTACTGGTTTGCAATGGGATTGCGCATGTGCAGATTGCTTCTGTGCATGCGCAGATCGCTGATGACGACATCCGGAGTGGTGGGTGAGGACTCCCGCTGGTTTTACTACTGGTTCTTGCAAACCGGTCCGAACCGGGGGCAACCCACCACTGGTGTAATCTAGAGAAAAGAAGAACTAGGGGTGACATGATAGCAGTGTTCTAATATTTGAGAAAGAAGAGGGGTCAACCTATTTTTCAAAGCACCAGAAGGCAAGACAAGAAGCAATGGAGAGAAGCTACTTAGAACTAAAAAGAAACACTTCCTAATAGTGATAACAATGAACTAGGCTCTAGTGGAACAGCTTGTCTTCAGAAGCTGTGGGTGCTCCATTACTGGAGAAAAGACTGGACAGCCACTTGTCTGGAATATATAGGGTCTCCTGCTTGAGCAGAAGGTTATACTAGAAGACTTCCATGGTCCCTTCCAACTCTGTTGTTCTGTTAAAATAGCATATGATTTCCTAAAATAAAGACAAGAAAAAAGAAAGCTAGGCAGGAAGAGTAACCACAGAAGTGTTCTAGACTTATTCTAGACTTGTCTGAAATTTAATGAAATGGGCCAGTGGTCTTCTATGATGCTTCTTTTCTTCCTGAACTCTAAGGACATATTAATATAGCAATTGCTATACTGCAAGCACGGTATACTGTACTGAAGAAAGTCTGCCAAGGAGAAAGTAGCAGAGGTAGCCAAATGACTTACTTTTTCCATGCATCTTTTTGTGAGAACTGTTGAGGGTAAAACTGCCCTCTGCAAAGTGGTGTAATGGACCAGACAGCGAATAGATACGTTGCTTAGCAAAACACACAGATACTCACAGACTCTGAACGTTTAAAGAAAAATAAACAGTCTTTACCTGTAGTAAAAAAAAACAAACTTGGCTTCTCAAAACAAAGATAACACTTCTTCAAATAATCACGGTTCAACACAAAAACATAGTTTGCTTACAATTCCAGTTCTCTTCAGTAACACAGACACAGTTCCTTTCAGCAGTTCAACCTTCTAATAGCAGGAGCATAAGTGAATGAACTTCCTGCCTTATTTTATGTCTGCTTAGCACAGCCAATTAGTCATCTTGTAGCAGTTAAAGTTACAGAACATAGTTTTCTATATATTACCTACCCAACCGTAGGATAAGCATCCAACAAGAACTGGTCATTTATTCCTATTCTTGACTTTTTAAAATGATGCTTATATTGTTTCAGATTTGTTCTGGTGCTTCCTCCTGTCCTTCTCCTTTCTGGGTCTCAGTTGCCTGGAAGCCCCATAATCTGTGGAGACCCACAGATGACCAAGATAATGTTGACTCTTCTAGAGATGATGTTGTGATATGGGTGTCAATAGCAGCCAGTGGGATTCATGCATAACTAACCAGCATCTGGCCAAGTTGGGCTGAATGTGAAAACTTCAGATTTTCATAGAGAGAATGTTCTGTTACCCAGAGGACAGGACCAGAATTGGTCAAAATTACAAAGAAACCAAAAGAGAAACTTCCTGGGTGTATCAGTTGTCAACTAACCAATTGCCATACTAATAGAAATCCTAAGGAAAGGAATGGCATACCATTTCTATAATGTTGCAAAGAAAGCTCTATGGATATTTATTTATTATTTATTTATTATTTAAACTTGTATGCCACTCTATCTCTGAAAGGACTCAGGGCAGCTCACAACAATAAAACAAGAAAAAACAATATTAAAAATACCCAATAGGATTATAAAAGACCATTAAAATCCCCTTTAAAACCCCTTCAGTCCAAACCAGCCAGGCAAAATAACCACGTTTTAAGGTCACGGCGGAAAGAGCGAAGGTTAGGGGCCTTCAGAGGGGCTCCAGGGGGAGCTGATTCCACAAGGTAGGCGCACCCACAGAGAAGGCCCGCTCCCTAGGGGTCGCCAGCTGACATTGTCTGGCCAACGGCACCCCGAGGAGGCCCTCCCTGTGGGAACGCACTGGGCGATGGGGAGCTGTCGCTGGCCGCAGATGGTCTACCAGATACCCTGGGCCTAAGCCATGTAGGGCTTTATAGGTAATTACCAGCACCTTGAATCTCATCCAGAGGGCAATCGGTAGCCAATGCAGGTCCCGCAGGAGAGGTGTAACATGAGAGTATCGGGACACTCCCATTACTACCCACATGGCTGCATTCTGCACCAGCTGAAGCCTCCAAGTGGTCTTTACTCGGAGTGGATATGCTCTTGAAATCACCAAGAGTCAGGACTGATTTCATTAAGCATTTACTTTGGGGACAATTTGGTTTCCTCTGGATCTTTTAGAGGAGAATGTCCATATGCACATCAATGAGAAACTATAAGAAGTCTAACTCTAATCCAAAAAGTATATAGGGACTACTCCATTGGTATCTTCTTCTGGGATAGCCACGTATGAGGAAAGCAAAATAATATCTATCAGGGTGGGGGAATGAATTCAATATGTGATGCAAGGCACATATATGAAATGGATTATTTTTCAACCCATGTTTTTCCTTCACTGAAAATGCTATTTTCAGGGCAAATACAGAAATCAGAGAATGTTTGACATGAAGCTAATCATTAGGGAGCTGCAATATCATTGTAGATGTTGAACCCAAGCTGATTATATTAATCTTGTTAGATATTGACAGTCTAAGTTTTCCTTCTGGTCCTCTATTTGGGTGGGAAGAATACTTAAATGTGATTGGTTGGTTTTCCTGACAGCCCACTATAAAAGGGCTGGCTGTCAGAGAGGCTGGCTGCTGGATTGTAAATAGTTGCTGAATGAAGAGCTGTTGTCCGAAGCCTGTCTCCAATCTCTTCAATCTACCTACTTAACAAATCTGTTTAGACATTGGAGCTCCACATTAATATCAGAATCATAATTAGGGGTTTGTTCCAGATCAGCACCAGAGTTTCAATGAAAGAGCAGCTGCCCCAACCACTTGGTCTTTTAGGCTAAGGAAAGCTGTGAACTCAGACTTCAGTTTTCTATGGGTCTTTAACTAATACATAATTTAAAATTGCTGCAGTTCCATTAGAGTTACTCAGTCCAAGCACTGGAGGGGTGGAATACAGCAGAATCATTGGCTGCCTAGCAAGATTTCCCTGCACAATTAAATAGCCTGAAAATATTCTGTAAAGCTACATTCATTCAAAGCCCTTTGGAGACTTTCTGTCCAAATGCCTTGTTGTTGTTGTTTTTATGAGACTTCTCCATTCAAAGTATCTGAAAGTTTTCAAGAGTTTACAGTAATTTGTTACTTTATAGAATTATTCCTCACCATGGAGCTGAGAGTGGATAACAATCTATCTTCGATTAGCCTTACTACCTCGTTGCAACAACTCTATAAAGCAAGTTGCTCGTGTTCTCATTTTTAGAGATACGGAATTTGTCCTCTGAGATAGCATCTACTCGGGCCATCCTTGGGGGCTGCCAAGGGGTCAAGCTGCTATTTCCTTAAAGCAATGGAATGAAATGAAATGTGTGCTTATAAGGAAAAAAAGTAAGAAAAGAAAACACTCTCTGAAAAATCTTTTCATTTAGATTGCACTTTTCTACTTCCATCACAACCCAAGTTATAATAATACCCTTCCCCAGCTTGAGACTAAACTTCAGTTGGGAAGGGTTTCTCCATGTGACTGTGAATGCCATTTGCAGGGCTCTGCAAACCGTCGCTGCTGCGTTGAAGCCACGGAAGATGGAATTAATTTGGGGCTAATTGGAAGGCCTTGCGTAGGCGTGGGTAATGGCCTTCCCGTGTGGCAAATTTCAGAGCAGAAAATTATATTTTACGTAATCATGAGTGTCACAGCAACAAGATCTGTCGCTGAGCAAACTGTGAGCTTCTTGATTGGGAATGTACTTTAATTAACACCTGCAAACTATAAGGAGGACCCTGGCTAATAAACGTGGATGTTTCAACTCAGGGATTTGTGATTCTGTTTTGATATTGTGGGATGCAGCTATGTTTTCTGGTTGTTCGCCTCTGCAAATTAATGCATATTAATGCCATGTGAACTGCTTTCACTTTTTGCTCCTGAGCAGTGGTGTCCAGGGGAGAGAGGGATGAAAGCAAATCCTGCCAATTTGTATATGCAGCATGACATCGTGCACATTTGCATGGATCTTGTGGCACGACAACATTGTTGTTGTTTTTTTAATGTTGATGAAAGTAGCCAGAGGTGCAGTTGTCCCTGTTCAGCTAAGCTCTTAATTCACGCCTTCTATTTTCTCCTGGGCTATGTCATTTACCTTGGATCTAAAAGTTTCCCTGTCTAGTCAGTTACCTTTGATTAACATTTTGTATAGCCATTTTAGGAAAACTGTGTTACTATCTGTTACACAGTCTGTCTTTTCAGAAACACCCTTAAATGCAATATTAAAAGGCCCCCATCTTCCTTGTATTTTATAGATTGGTTTCTAAGCAAATAATTGTTAACAATCCTGGGTTGCATATCATAAAATCTACGGGACCGCCTGCTACCACCAATAGCCTCCCACCGGCCAGTACCTCCCATAGAGAGGGGCTCCTCCGGGTGCCGTCGGCCAAACAATGTTGACTGGCGGCCCCTAGGGGGAGAGCCTTCTCTGTGGGGGCACCTACAATCTGGAACGAGCTCCCCCCGGAGATACGGAGGATCCCGGATCTGCGCACCTTCCGTCGCGCGCTTAAGACTTTTTATTTCATCAAGCTGGCCTGGCCTAAATCTTCTCCCCTTTTTAAATGTAAATTTTAATTTGTTTTTAAATTATGGGTTATTTTAAATTCAGCCAAATTATTTAATTCGTTTTTAATTTATTTTAATTTTTTGTATTTATGTGTTTTATCTTGTGGCTGTTCACCGCCCTGAGTCCTTTGGGAGAAGGGCGGTATAGAAATTTAATAAAATAAATTAAAATAAATAAATAAAATAAATGCATTTTAATATATTCTGTTATAAATATATTCTGTAATATGAATGACTTTGAAAGGTTTAATATGTCGTTGCTCAAGATTCTGGTTATTAACAGTATCACGTACAATATCTTTATCAGTAAAAAGTCTCCTTTGAGCTGCCCGCTTCTGATTATTTGATTTACAAGAAGCATGAATTAAGAAGCATTTATTTTCATCACTATCTTTTTTCTCTTTTTAGTTCAGCAGTTATCCTTTAAAACGTTGACAACTTGCGATTAATGGCACAATCCATGCTAAAAAAAATGTGTCTTATAATAGGGTTTCTGGATAAAATAGGGTTTATTTTATCACCATTGCCAATCATTTATTGATTTTTGTTGTTTTATTATTAGATTGGGTTGAATTACAATAGTCTACAATATTCCTAACAATAATAATAATATAGTATGTCAATATATTAAAACAGCCTTGATTCTTGGGGAGAACATGATCCACACGAAGGTCAATACCTAAAAAATTGGCCACTATTTAAAGGACATAAAGGTAAAGGTTCCTCTCATACATATGTGCTAGTCATTCCTGATTCTAGGGGGCAGTGCTCATCTCCGTTTCAAAGCCAAAGAGCCAGCGCTGTCTGAAGACATCTCCGTGGTCATGTGGCCAGCATGAGTAAATGCCGAAGGTGCATGGAATGCTGTTACCTTCCCACTAAAGATGATTCCTATTTTTCTACTTGCATTTTTTATGTGCTTTTGAACTGCTAGGTTGGCAGAAGCTGGGACAAGTAACTTACCCCGTTATGCGGCACTAGGGATTCAAACTGCTGAACTGCCAACCTTTTGATCAATAAGTTCAGTGTCTTAGCCACTGAGCCACCACATCTCTTTTAGAGGGGATAAAAATGCCAAATCCAGTCTAAATATCTGGCTGATTGTGCAACCAACCGTAATAAAAATATGCATTACATCCTTGTAATGATATTGATAGAATATACCTGCCCCACAAAAGTGGGGGCAGAGGTTTCCTTCAAGTCACACAAATCATTGAAGAAAGAAGAAAAACATGCATTGGCTGACTACCTAAAAGGCAGCCAAGAACAAGCTTTGATGTTAAAAATTAGAACTTATTGAATGTTCAGGAAACCATGAATATAGAAATAGTATAATAAAAAACAATAGACATGGTCAATCTCTACAAAGGATTAAGGAGAAAGTGGATAAGATAAAACCTTACAATGGCTTACAACTAGAATGTTAAAAAAGAATCTGAAGTCTTGATTTTGGCTGCTGAAGAGTAAGCTATTCAAACTAATTCAATCAAGGTCAGAATTGAAAAATCATCAAATGATTCATAGTGCAGATTGTTCAAAAAGACAGAAGGAACAGTAGATCATATATTCAACAAATGCAAGAAGTTTATGCAAACTTATAAAAATTATCATATGCCAGTAATGAAAAATTGGTGGGAAAACAGAGTTGAAAAAGTAAAAAAATGAGCAAGTGGAATTTCCAAATGCAAACTGTCTTGGCTCATAACACACCTGTTTTAACTGTGGTTGAAAAGAAGAATGTGTGGTTAATTGAAGGGTATAGTAGAATAGAAGACAAAGGATCAATATCTGAAAATTGAAATTGAAAGATTATGAGATAAACCATCTGTGGTGATTCCAGTGATTATCAGCTCACTGGATGCCATATCAAAAAAAAAAATTGGATGGCACTTGAAAAATCTGTGTCATCATCAAATCAAATACATATTGATGCTTTTGAACTTTCTGGTGTTGGAGAAGACTTCTGAGAATACCATGGATAGCCAAGAAAAGACAGACATGGATCATCAAATAAATCAACCCACAATTCTTACTTGAGGCACAAATGACCAGATCTAAATTATCCTACTTTGAACACATTATGTGAAGACCTAGCTGTCTGGAGAGGGCTATAATGCTGGGAAAGATGGAAGGAAAAAGAAGAAGAGGATGACCAGCAGAGATTATTGCAATGCTGGAAAATCTAAATGACCAGGTTAGGGACAGATTATCATGGAGAGAATCTATGTATGTAGTCACTAAGGATCTACAATTACTTGATGGCACATAATTATTAATCATCTTTAATAATTATTGAAGTCATACAGCAATATGGTTGAGCAACATAATATACCACCTACTTCCACAAGTCTAATTGGCTGCCTTTATGATCTAATATAGCTATATATTACTGTAAGAAATAAACTTTATAAAGTTTATACAAACTATAAAATGCTTTATATCTTCCTTGAAATCTGTATCTTGAACTAAACATGTTTAAAACTGTAGATGCAATTTCAGTAGATGTGACTCAACATCTAAAACTCCCATTAAGTCTTTGGGGCAAAATTAATGTTACCAAAATGAGCATTGCATTAAGATTAATGTATATCCTAAGAAAAACAATTATGTTTTGATCCCAAATCACCAGAGAAATTTTGTTGTAGAACAATTTAATTTGAAAATAGCGAGAAAGATGTTTTATTGGAATGCTTGGGATAAACAAGAGATCTAAAGTTTAAGTCAGCTGATTTCTAATGCTTGTTTTAAAGACTTTGAGAAATTGTATGTTGAATATTACTTAGCTATAATGCTTGCCATGGTTACATCACTTTCTGATTACTTTTTGGCTTGTTGGTGTTAGCCCACCTCACAGGGGGAAAAAGCCTGTTAGATCATCCTGCCCCAGGAGGCTGAAGAACTTGATGAAGTCCCAGAGAAAGCTTATGAGTTTTTCTGAAGGTCATGTGGGCAGTTCACCTGAGGGATGGGCATGTGGCAGAGGCCTTAGACCATACTGCCCTTATGGAGTTTTCTGAGGAGCTCTGGGAAATGAAGTGTATCAGTTGAGGAAAAGAACCAATTTGAACAAATTTGAGTAAGAACCCATAGTAGGGATTGCATTGGTGCAATATTTCTCTACTCTTGCAGTATTGGATCTGCCAATAGCTGTCTGCTGGTCTTGTTTAAGGGGAATATCCTTATTGGGGAAAGACAAGCTAGAACCACCTGAAGGGTTGATGCAAGGAATATTCTTGCTTTCTGACAAATAAAGTCACCAAGATCCACTCAGTTGATTCCAATTGGACATGTCTACTTGAGGTTTTCAAGGATTGGGGGGGGGGTCTTATGGGGTTGTCTGAAGCACATTTCAGTGATCTGGAACCCAGGTCATTAGCTTGGCTGTTTGTGACATCCCTCCTAGATAGTCAAATTTGCCTGGGAGGTGACCTGAAGTTCAAGGCAAGCTTTTGAGTCAAGTTAAATCTCAATATTCAGAGGTTGAGATGATACAGAGGAGTACAGGTATGACCTTAGGAAAAAAAAAATATGGTGACAGTGAAACATGAACAAGAAGCATGAGAAAGAAACATGCTTTTTCTATTTTCACTGTCTTTGGCACAAGAGGGAGGGAAGGGGAAACACTGTCAGACTTTCAAGATGCTGTTATTAAGCCTTTTAAGTTCCAGTGAATGAAGGCAAACATACCTATCCCAGGATAGTGTTGTAGGATCCAATCTGAATCGGTCACTGGGATCAAAGGTTTACTTTTCCAAGCATGAACCTGAAACTGTATCTATTTCCTGACCTGCCCCATCTTGAAGGACTGACATTCACATTCAGCAATTGTGTCTCATTTTTCTTCACCCTGTATTTTGGAGCTCAGTATATTTTCCATTCATTAATAAGAATGTTATAAATCCCTGCTTTATAGGCTAATGGTTGAGGTTGTTGTAGCCCACCATCTGCCAGCGGAGTTGGCGACAGACTCAGATGATGAGGAGGTTGGGAAGGAACTTGGGCCAGTCCTGGAATCTGAGGAAGGATCTGATGGATGTTCTGCATTGGAAGCAGAGATAGAGCCAGGGTCATCTGACATTTCCCAGCTGCCTTTGGAGTCAGAGATAAGTGGGGAAGAAGAGCAGCTGGGGCCTGTTCCAGATGTGCATATGCACAGAGCTGTCAGGAGAGAAGAGCAATTGAGGAACAGGAGCTGACTCAGGAAGAAAGGCACACATGGATGATGAATGGCCCCTCCCTGGCTGGGAAATAAATAAAGGCAAAAGGAGAGTAGTGGTTGCAGGAGACAACAGTTGGTATTTATTTTGGAAGATTTGCTTATGTTTGTTCCTCAGAGATTGCTTACCAGGAATTAATTTACAGCTTTGTGACTGGAAGCTTTCGGCCTGGCAATTATCCAAGGAACTGATAAGGTCTGTACTGCTGTTAACCCTTAGAAGGATTATTGCCTGGACTTTTCTATGTGTGAAAGCCATGAATTCACAGTAGCTAAATAAAGAGGGTTTTTTTGGGACAAGAAGTCTGTTTCTTGGTTCTGCTAAGGCTGGGTCAGAATAGAGCTCTTCCACAACTAGCAGATGCTTTACCTTATGCTGAAATGAATAGCCTGTAGCATCTCCCTAGATTTCAGGTTTGGTAGACAATAATAATAATAATAAAAAATAGGAGTTAGCTAACCTGTCTTGGCTGGCCTCCCAAAGCTACACCAACTGCAAACCAACTGGGCTAAAAAAAATAGTCAGAAGTCAGATCACCTGGCTATAAAGACAAGAGTCCAGCTGCATATCTTCTGCTATGCATATCATTTTGCCTCTGAAGATGCAGCCACCGTTGCCAATAAAATATCATGATCATTAAAGTTCAACACTGCCCAACAGTTATTAGCCATGAAAGTCTACACCAATATATGGAAAACTTTATCCTACCTTCATACCCCAGAATAAATATTCCAAGGAATAAAAATACTACAGTAAAAGAGTTCCATCAAACTGAGCTCCCTTCTTAGAAAATAATTAATTGTCTTAGATAATAAATAATTGCGGGAACTGGGCATGGCTAGTGAGGAGCCATGATAGCAGTGTTCCAATATTTGAGGGGCTGCCACAGAGAGGAGGAGGTCAAGCTATTTTCCAAAGCACCTGAAGGCTAGACAAGGAATAATGGATGGAAACTGAACAAGGAAAGATTCAACCTGGAAATAAGGAGAAATTTCCTGACAGTGAGAACAATCAGCCAATGGAACAGCTTGCCTTCAGACGTTGTGGGAGCTTCATCACTGGAAGCTTTCAAGAAGAGACTGGACTGCCATCTGTCAAAAATGGTGTGGGGTCTGCTTGGGCGGGGGGTTGGACCAGATGATCTACAAAGTCCCTTCCAACTCTGTTAATCTGTATCTGTGTAACTATCCTCCTCCACTCAAGTTTGCTGTTTTGACGAATCTAATACTATCTCTAAGATTCAGTATATAGTTTTAAGTTGACTATGAAACAATAGTAGAGCAAGACACCAAGCGTCTGAGCTTGAGGAAAACTTTAATTAGTCAGAATCTTCTCTTGAAGCTATTCAGTTAATTCCCAAAGGTTCCAGTACCTGAAACTGGGTTTGACAGGAGAGTTGGATCAATAGATTTTTGATTTGATCCAGCAGGAATTGTCTGATATTAGAACATGTACCCAACCGCTGCTTAATATCCAACTGCACTATTAGTATCTTCCCCGGAGAGATATGAGGGCTAGAACTGTGACTTTCCCTAGGCGAAAAGCTTCTGGCACCTTTTGCACTGAATAAACATGTTTCCATAATTATTTTTTTGTTCGACTAAGCAGATTCTGCACATTTCATAAGACAAAGCCAAGAACCTTTCACGCTTCACCAGCCCCACATTCGCTGAATCAGCACAGAAATTACTTTCAGCTTTGCTGAACAAGGGGAACAGCATTACCCACCAATGGATTTATTTGTCATTTTGGGATATTTTTTTTCCCTGACCCACCAAGTTTGGATGGATGAACTGATATTTAGCTCTTGCTGGGTTTTTTTTTTTCCCTACTAAAGTGACATTTTCATGCTTTGGTCATTTCCTTCATTCTATACCATCAATAGAAGCACCCTAGTATTCAGAAATGCGTCTCTGAAGAACACAACCGTGAAGATAAAGGAAATTAGCAAAGTTCTTTATGTAGAACAGGGGTCCTCAAACTTGGCAGCTTTAAGACTTGTGGACTTCAACTCCCAGAATTCTCCAGCCAGTGTAGCTTAAAGCTGCCAAGTTTGGGGACCCGTCCAGATACTTAGCCCTTAGTTTTCAGCAATTAATCTTCTTTAAAAAGTCAAAGCAGTTTGAGAACAGAACCAGAAATGTAGTGATCTTCCCTTTAGTGGATAGGGAAATGACAACTTTGGATTCCCGCAATGCAGTGGAGGTTCAGCTCAGCAGACAATGTGATCATGTTAGCTCAGTGATTCTATGAGAAGGTTGAACAACTTCCTCTTCTCCTTTAAATTATGAGTAGAACCCTGCTCCACCTGTGTGTCTGTGGGTTCTGATGGGAGGATAGAGCAATAAATCTTAGACCAGAGGTTTTCAAACTTGGCAACTTTAAGACTTGTGGACTTCAACTCCCAGAATTCTCCAGACAGCTATGGGAGCTGGGAGTTGAAATCCACATGTCTTAAAGCTGCCAAGTTTGAAGACCTCTGACGTTGAATATAGAACATAGAAGCTGGCAGCTGCAGTGTGATTTGTCCCACAGCAATGAAAGGGAGCATTGGTGCTTCTTATGAAACAACCTTCCGCCAAGTCATGTTGGTGCTTCCAGCATTGTTCATGCCAGGAGCAGTAAAAAAAAAAAATGTTAATGAAGTTTCTGGTAAATTAATCCTTTTGTGATTTCTAAAAATTGATAGGTGTTCCCCCCCTTTCCCCCCCCCCTCTTTTTCAGAGTTCTGGGCCAACTTGACACAAATTGCTGTTATGAATGGCTGATTTAGGACTTTCTGTTTCTTCTGCATCCACAGGCTTTACTCTGCATTGTCATTCAGGTTGGGCTTTTTGACTTTCCCTCCCTTTCTCTTTGCTTAGGGTTTGCATTTAATGAAACAAACCTGTTTTGTTTTGTTTAACTTTCGAAGTGGAATTATTCGTTAAGTCATTTGGTTTGGTTTGATCCTCTATAAACCTGTGATTTTAGAGTGGGACCAACTTCAACAAAGCTAGTCAAAGTCAAGAGCTCTCTGGGAATCCCCCTGTTTCTTATGAATATTAGAACAAGGTGAACAAGCTAGAAAGACTTAAGAGGGACCTCTCTAATAAGCAGAGAGATGGATTTTTGAGCTAATTTTGTACCTTGGTGAAGATTTATCTTTCCCTCTTGGCTTTGGATAACCAGAGTGATTTTTCCCCCCATTTATTTATTTTCTTTTGTTTGTTTTCCTGTTCGTATAAGTTTCTGAATCCCCTGATTTAATGGTCATCTTGTTTCTTTCAGGATAGTTGTTCATTTTAAAGTTCCTTTTGATGCTTGAGCATGCATTTCATTGGCTACTTTTTCAGTTTTGTATTATCCTGAGCCGTGGTGGTGCAGTGGATAGAGTGCAGTACTGCAGGCTACTTCTACTGATTACCGGCTGCCAGCAGTTTGGCAGATCGAATCTCACCAGGTTTAAGATTGACTCAGCCTTCCATCCTTCCAAGGTGGGTAAAATGAGGACCCAGATTGTTGGGGACAATATGCTGACTCTGTAAGCCGCTTAGAGAGGGCTGTAAAGCACTGTGAAGCGGTATATAAGTCTAAATGCTATTGCTATCTGGAAGATTGATAAACATCCCCTTTGTGCATTCAGTCTGCTTATTTACTTAAAAAAATGGATGACCATTACTAATCTATTTTTTTCTGCTTAAAACTTTTCTTCAGGGGGATATGGAACCATAAATGAGAACCATGAAATATTTAATTTATTTCTTCATTTGTTAATTAAATTTGTATGTTGAAAATCATTTAGGCTCTTGGCAGTTTGCAACAAGAAGAACTTAACAATAACAATTAAAACATCAATGAAAAAATGATTAGCTAAAGTAAAACATTTTTAGAATGTCATGAACCATCTAATAGCATAATCTCAACCTCCAAGACAAAAGATGCTTGCTTATCAAACTGCAGTTGATGTAATAATTTTAGTACTACCTCACCTACAGTTTATAATCTTGCCGAGAAGATTATCGTGGGAAGCCTTGACAAATGCTTTGCTAAATTAAGACATATTATGTTCAAGATTAGTGATTCTGTCAAAAATAAGCAAGTCTGGCTTGGTGATGACTTATTTTTGACAAACCCATTCTGATTCCTAGCAAGTATGCATTATTTCCAAGGTGTGCAAATAAGAGCCATGGTGGCGCAGTGGTTAGAATGCAGTACTGCAGGCTACTTCTGCTAATTGCCGGCTGCCTACAGTTCGGCAGTTTGATTCTCACCGGCTCAAGGTTGACTCGGGCTTCCATCCTTCCGAGGTTAGTCAAATGAGGACCCAGATTGTTGGGGGCAATATGTTGACTCTGTAAACCACTTAGAGAGGGCTGTAAAGCACTGTGAAGCGGTATATAAATCCAAGTGCTATGGCTGTGAGAAGTTTATTCCCCCACCCCACCCCAAGCACTAATGTGTTGATTGGTGTTCTGTAGTTTTCTGGACCTTCCTTCCTTCTTTCTCTCCTCCTCTCTTTGTCTCTCCCTCCCTCCATCCTTCTCTCCAGTGGTGGGATTCAAATAATTTAATAACCGGTTCTCTGCCCTAATGACCAGCTGGGTAGGTGTGGCTCGGTGGTCATGTGACCATGTGGGCATGGCCAACTCAACGTCACTCACGTTGATGGGTGCTTCGCCTTAGCTGTTACAATGTAATAAGGGGTACCAAAGAGGCAGTTTCTGTAAGCAGGGCAATAAAGATCAAGCTAGAAACAACACCAGAATGTTTCCTTCCTGCCTTCCTTACAGGATTAGCCCTGTAAAGTGGAAAAAACCAAAATAAGAATTCTTCCAACAACTGGTTCTCCGAACTGCTTAGAAAGTTAACAACCGGTTCTCTTGAATAGGTGCAAACTGGCTGAATCCCACCACTGCCTCTCCCTCCCTCCCTCCCTTTTGCAAGATTTTTGAAAGTATGCACAGATGCCAGAGAAGCATTTTCTTTGTGCTCAGGGTTGGTGTTGCATCAGTACAGGAAGCCATGTACTGATGTTACAGGAGAGGAATCATGCATGGCCACTTTATATATTTTGCTCTGAACACCTGTGACAATAATTTCCTTGAGTCTAGTCTAATAAATAAATAAATAGTCAAGAGTTTAGGAATAATTGGCTTATTATCCTTAATTCTGTTTACTCCTTTTCCATCTCATTATTAAATTCTGCAACAAAGAGAAATCTGACTGCACAATAATTATCTGCAGGTGTGAATTAGCCAATTATATTTCCTGGCTCTTTAGCAATATGCCCATAATGGTTCACCAAAGAAACCATTAAGGGAACGAAGCAGCACAACGTTCTGTGAAGTTCTGTGGGAACGAATCAAGCCATCGCTTGAATAAATTTGAATAAATGAGGTAGCATCACAGACTTTTGCAGAATCTGAGGTTCTTCTAAACACACTTCTGTTTCTGTGGAAACGAAGGAAAGGGAAAGGCACTGGCTTTCCAAGAATGTAGGCAAAGAATAATATTTTCCTGTGGTTTTAAATGACTTTTTTTTTCTATGATAGAAATGTAAGAGTTTATCTATAGATGCAGACTCAGAAATAGTGTCAGGGAACAGGCCATAATTTAGAACAAGAGTATCTGATTTGCACACATAAGAATACATATTCAATGCATGAATTTATCAAGTAGGAAAGACACCCTTTTCCCATGCTCCTAGAATAAAAACTGTGCCCAGGTAATCAATGTGAGACTAAACTCACTGGGACAAATGAGTGTACAAATTCAGAATAAGGGAAGCTGTGCTGAAATGTTGAGAATTCAGATCCAATTTGTACCATTACTTTGGTCTGCTCTGTTAAATCTATCTAATTTTTTCAGTTTTGATATCTGAATCAGATCACCAGTTCAGGTCATTCTGATTCAAGAAATCCAGATTGATTCAAGAGAAAACCAAAACCATGTACATTGTGCACAAACAATTCAGAAGCATGCCACATGTAATCTAATTAGAGACACATTCTAGAAAGTTGACTTAATTCTGAAAGTTAATTTTCTCTGGACTGTGTTGGTTAGGGGACAGGGGAGTGGAGGTAGATAACTGAGGCATTCATGGCAACACAGTACTCTTCAGTTTGCTTGGCTCTGCTCTGGGGGATGGAGGAAGATAGTTGGATGGCTTCATGACTAGAGATGGTAGGGAAGAGGGTGGGGCAGGAGGCCCTGAATTCAAGTTGCTGCGACATGAGTTCCAGATTAGCATGCAATGAAACCATCTTCATACATGATTTCATTATAGATCAGGCAGTTGATGCACTCTGTATAACTGTTCTGACCTAGGCTTCCTGAGTCAGTAAAACACACAAGTAGTCCCAAAAACCTCTTTTATTGCAACAGCTCTGAATTCTGTTCATTCACAGATGAGTCCCAAATAGTTGTAAAGAGTCCTTCGGGATAAGGCTGATAATCACCCACCTTTATCTCCCTTGACACGCTGCCAAAGACCTAATTGGCAAAGCCACACAGAGTCCAGAATCAAACAGAGCTTCAGACTTTAAACTGAACAGAATTAACAACGTTACTTCCTGCAAAGGCCCACATGCCTTTGCTTCTCTTTTAAGTCTTATGGGAGGGGCCAATCATCTCCAAGCCTTACTCCCAAGTCGTCCCTTTTGTTTTAACTGTTCTTGCCTTCTGGCAGCTCTGTGCATGCGAGCACTGGGAACAGGCTTCCCCTGTTCCTCTGCCTCACTGAGGTCCAACTCTGGAGGCAGCACATACCTCCCAGATGGCCCTTTCTCTGCCTCCGATGCAGAGCCCTTGTCCGAGCCTTCCCCAGACTCCAGGGCTGGCCCATGTTCCTCCCCAACCTCCTCGTTGTCCAACTCTGCTGCCAGCTCTGCCGGCCGCCGGTGGACCACAACAATAACTAAGAGCTGGGTGGGACTGTAGAAAGAATTTCACTTCTTCGGACTGTGTCCAACTGAATTTCATGTTTGGCACTAGATGAATGCCCAAGAAACAGAAGTAGGATAATTACATCTGGGAGGCCCTAATGACTTTCAGAGACTTGGCTATGCAAAAAACTGAACATGGCAACCTGTGGTTGAAATAGATCTATAGGGAACAATTGCAATGGATTTCTTACTGCATGACATGGCTTTAAAACTGCTAGATTATGTTGCTAAGCAGACAGTAGAGTCCCCAAGGTTGATGGACATTAATCTGCCCCAGGTGTCATAGAATTCAAGACAATTCAGGAATTTATAGACCTTGTGGCAATCATGGACCAGAGTATTGAAGGTGTGACACACCTTGAAAGTTGAAGATAGGGTTTTTTTGGGGGGGGAGGGGAGAATCTTGGTGTTCACAGAGAGATATTTTCTTCTTGCAAATACTTTCATTGTGAGGTCTTTGGTGCTCTCTGAGCTTAGTTGTTTTCTTGCAGCTGTTTCATTACCCTCCTACCCAGTGGTTGGTTGCTCCCGGTTCGCACCGGTTCACAAGAACTGGTAGTAAAAATTTGTAGTAGTTCAGAGAACCGGTAATAACATTGTCTGGCCATGCCCCTAAACCGGTCTGCTTACCCTGCCCACCTCATCAGAGGCTTTTTTTTTTTTTTTACTTTTAAAAGCATTTTTTTCTACAACCTCTTCGGTTGTAGCATTAAAAGCATTAGAAAAAATGCTTTTAAAAGTAAAAAAAAAAAAAACCCTCTGATGATCGCGCGGTTCAGCTGGGATTGTCAGAGGCTTTTAAAAGCATTTTTTCTACAACCTCTTCAGCCGAAGAGGTTGTAGGGAAAAAATGCCTTTAAAAGCCTCTGGCGATCCCAGCTGAGTTGCCTGATTGCCAGAGGCTTCTAAAAGCATTTTTTTCTGCAACCTCTTAAGGTTGTAGAAAAAATGCTTTTAAAAGTAAAAGGAAAAAAAAAGTTGGCCACACCCACCCAATCACATTAACCCCCATTAAGCCACGCCCCCAAAATAAACCACACCCACAGAACCAGTAGTAAAAAAAATTAAAACCCACCCTTGCTGCTACCACTGATGATGTTATGGTAATGAAATGCTAGGTAATGTCTGCAAGAAAGCAACCAAGCTCAGAGAGCACCAAGGACTCCACATGCAACCCTGAACTACAAATATTCTCTACTATAAATATTTCATTACCAATCTAGTTAACTTCATCAGTGCTTTCAGGGAAGGGAACAGAATCTGATGATTTTTTATTTATTTATTTATTTATTTATTTATTTTTGTACGTGGTAGCATATTCTACCTGTCTGAATCAGGACTGTTGTCATTTTTATGTCTGTGTCTGATTGACTTACCTGGTTCAATCACATTGTTTCATCCCAGATGAGCCCTTAATTTTATATCTGACTAGGTGGCTCAGTGGCTAAGGCACTGAGCTTGTTGATCAGAAAGGTTGGCAGTTTGGCGGTTCAAATCCCTAGTATAGATCTCCTGCATGAGCAGGGGGTTGGGCTAGATGACCTCCAAGGTCCCTTCCAACTCTGTTACTGTTACTATCTGGCAGAACTACTCATGAGAATGTTATAGTGTAAATCACCACCTGCAGTTTCATAACCCAGAGCAACAAACAACCTTAATCTTCAACAATACTTGGAGATATAAAGCAATTTCTTATAGTAAGTTCCTCCATTAGGTTTGTGCATTTGCTTCAGACAGAATGGCTAAAAAAAAATTGAACCTAATGGGCTGAAATTGGTTCAGTTCTCATATTTTTCCCTCTTTCAAATGAATGTAGGGAAGAGAAAGTCATTATGTTTTTAGTACTCAGTGGACATGAGCTACTGAAGAATAAGTATCATTGAATGTTCACTTCCAGGAGCATTCCTTTGTGCATGTCAACAAAACTTGATTGGGAATCCTGACTTTACAGCTGAAAGTTGTGTTACAGTTTTCATTTGTGTCTCTCCTACTGGCAGGTTTCTCAGAGGCTGCTGGCTGCTGCCAAGAAATTTTGAAGGAAAGAAACCAAAACAAAGTAGAGAAGTGCCCCTATTACTAAACCTGGAATGCTCCTGATGCCTAGAAAGTAAAGTGTAAACAACCAGATTCCTGTTAGATTATCTAATATCAGTATTTTAAGAACTATAATGAAATGTGACGTGTGCTCGGACGGCAGCAGAGACAACTGATGCTGAACTAATACATGGCAGTTTTGAAGGAAGAAAGTAATATAGATCTATGTATAATTCAATACAGTACTCCAGTTTCTGCAGCCTGTCATAGTTTGCACATCCATTGTTAGCTTAAAATAGTTTTATGCCAGTATGCTATGCAAAATGTTTCTCATGCAGAATTTTCTATTGTCTATCTGTCCAGCCATCATCCATCCATCCATCCATCCATCCATCCATCTATCTATCTATCTATCTATCTACCTATCTATCTATCTATCTATGATCTTCATCTGGAAAGCTATGCAATTTGAATATTTTTAAGTCTGAAATAGAGATGGACACAAAACAAAATAATGCATTGTTATTATTATAATTGGCTCAAACTTTCATGGCTAAGCCTTAGTCTGCTTTTCTGCTTTTATATCTGCAAGCTCTGTACTACTCAGAAAACCTGGACTGAATTAAATTCTGCCCAGTTACATCCAAAAAGCCTTCAAAGGATTTTTAACCATTAAGGGAACAAAACCATGACTTAAATGCACCAAAACAAGAGGGCCAACAAAGCACTTAACATTGACTCATACAAATCAACACATCTTTACCTGGGCTCCTGCAAAATAGAAAGTTGGCATTTCAGATTAGACTAGTCCAGTTTGAGTAGCCTAAAAATCTAGATGACCCCCCCCCCCGCCCCCCAAAAAAGTTAGCTCTTTGCTGCCATCCTTTGCTTGTCAGAAATAGTTCAACTCATAAGTTTCTGCAGTTTTCTTGGCAAGATGCAGAATTGGTTTGCTATTGCCTTCTTCCAAGGACTCAGAGAAAGTGACTGGCCAGGATCACCCAGCTTGATTTATACCTATGGCAGGATCTGCACCAACTCAGAAAGCTCAAACTGCCCAAGGAGCTGCTGATCCAGTTCTACAGAGGAATTATTGAGTCTGTCATCTGCAACTCTATAACTGTCTGGTTTGGTTCTGCAACCCAACAAGACAGACACAGACTTCAGAGGATAATTAGAACTGCAGAAAAAACAATTGCTACCAACCTGCCTTCCATTGAGGACCTGTATACTGCATGGGCTGTAGTTTACAGGGCTGTAAAAAGAGGGCTGTAAAAATATTTACAGACCCCTCACATCCTGGACATAAACTGTTTCAACTCCTACCCTCAAAACGACACTATAGAGCACTGCACACCAGAACAACTAGGCACAAGAACATTTTTTCTCAAATGCCATCACTCTGCTAACAAATAACTCCCTCAACGCTATCAAACTATTTACTAAGTCTGCACTACTATTAATCTTCTCATTGTTCCCACCACCCATCTCCTTCCACTTATGACTGTATGACTTTAATTTTGTATCTTGTATCCTTACGATTTATATTGATATTGTTTCCTGACTGCTTATTTGTAACCTATGACTATCATTAAGTGTTGTACCTTAGGATTCCTGATGAACGTATCTTTTCTTTTATGTACACTGAGAGCGTATGCACCAAGACAAATTCCTTGTGTGTCCAATCACACTTGGCCAATAAAGAATTCTATTCTATTCTATTCTATTCTATTCTATTCTATTCTATTCTATTCTATTCTATTCTATTCTATTCTATTCTATTCTATTCTATTCTATTCTATTCTATTCTATCTCACAGTCTCCTGGTTCCTATCTTGCTGTTGTAACCACCACACCAAATTGGTTTTCCTCATACCGTGTAGCCTTCTTCTTGGGATCAACATGGCCAGACTTCTCTATGATCATATTATTTTCTCAATTTTCTTGTCTGCTCCAGTGCTGTGGAATTCTTGGCTTGCCTGTAATAATAATTCTGTATGTTTTGCCGTCTTGAGCAATTTATTCTGCCATCTTGAGCAAAGGAACACATTTGAAGTCAGGCAGTGAATTGATGCCTAAGCATCAACTTCACTTAATTGTTTGATCTTGGACAAGGAAGGGGGTAAAGCCAGGGTAAAAATTAAATTTAACTCTCCTGAAAGCAAAGCTTAATGAAAGTGAAGTGAGCTTTAAATATAAGGGGATCACTTTTCCCCAGGTAATTAATCATTTTTCTTCTCGGCAAAATTACAAGTAAGCCGCAGGGGGACTTTAGAGAGGCTCTGAAGACCAAATCAGAGCTGGGAATGGTTGCCTCTGGCCCCGGGGCTTCAAATTCTGTACCTTTGAATTTTGATGTCAGGCCAGATTATTTGGTATGTTCTTTATCCAAATATAGGGCTAATGTTCAGCACAGTCCAATGACTCAGCCATGCTTTCATTCCTATCAGAGTACTATCTCATGCCTTAAAATGAATCGATGATGATAAAGAAAAATGTGGGGGCAGCTGGACCACAGTGTGTTATCATCTCAAAGACTAACTCTTTGAAATTTCCTTATGTGACAAACTGTCCCTCGCAGATATTTTTCAGATAGAAAACATCACCTTTGGGCAGTGGTGGGATTCAAATAATTTAACAACCAGTTCTCTGCAATAATAATCAGCTGGGTAGGCATGGGTGTGTGGGCATGGCCAACTCAACGTCACTCACATCGATGGGCGCTTTGCCTTAGCTGTTACAATGTAATAAGGGTTAACCAGAGAGGCAGTTTCTGTAATCAGGGCAATAAAGATTAGGCTAGAAACACCACCAGAATGTTTCCTTCCTGCCTTCCTTACAGGATTAGTCCTGTAAAGTGGAAAAAAACCAAAAGGTGATTTTTTTTCCTACACCTGAGTGGCGTAGGAGGCTAATGCCTCCTAAGGCAGCATTTAACATCCAGCTGCCTGCAATTACTGCGAGTTCAATTCTCCCCAGCTCAAGGTCGACTCAGCCTTCCATCCTTTCTAAGGTGGGTAAATTGAGGACCCAGTTTGTGGGGGCAATAAGCTGACTTTGTATAAACATACAAAAGTATGAAGGCTATTGCTTAATGCATTTTAAACCAACCTGAGTCTCCGGAGAAGGGCGGCATATAAATCAAATTTAAAAAAAAAACGGTTCTCCGAACTGCTTAGAAAGTTAACAACCGGTTCTCCTGAATAAGTACAAACTGGCTGAATCCCACCATTGCTTTGGGGGTAGTTTTATCAATTTTGTAATGAGCAGGAAGTTATATTAGAATTCAGGGGTGGGGGAACTATGGCCCCTTTATGACCTATGGACTTGAACTCCCAGAATACCTGAGCCAGCTGGTTCAAGAATTCTGGGAGTTGAAGTCCACAGATCATAAAGGGTTCGAAGTTCCCCACCGCTAGATTAGATTAATTATACAGTCCCTTCTGACTCATGCACGCTATGAAGGTATGTTTAAGTGGGCTTCATAAATAAATCTTTGTATTCTTTGGTCTTAAGGGGCATTGTGTCAATAAAGTAAATGTGTGCCTGAATATGAAAACCTTCTTTTGTTGGTCAAGAAATGATCTCAATCACTCAATCTCTCCTTTCTCTGAAAAAAAAAAGATAGTTTTTTTTTTTTTTTGTTTTTTTTTTTGAGTCCTGCTGAGAGCTTCTATTCCTGTAGTAATGGGATTAACTTCTGGGCTTGTTTGCAGTTGTTTATTGAGAAATAGATTCACCCCTGAAATCCTAATGGAGCTCAGCAGCTCAGGAGAATTTGAGGAGGACAGCCAATCAGTTGCCATGGTGCTTACCGAAGCTTTGAAGA
Organism: Arizona elegans; assembly: GCA_022577455.1. Classification (NCBI taxonomy): domain Eukaryota; kingdom Metazoa; phylum Chordata; class Lepidosauria; order Squamata; family Colubridae; genus Arizona; species Arizona elegans. The sequence goes on along the minus strand of JAKOOJ010000001.1, from coordinate 3,583,250 downwards.
AGGGAACCTACCAAACCTGTTGGCTTTAGCAAAGTCTTTCTAGGAGATTTTCTTTTGCTTTCTTTTGTTAGCATTCAAGAAAAAAAAAAACCCACTTTATTTTAGTATAAACACCACAGGAGTTAAAGGATAGGGAATGTATGTACAAATTGATGGCTAACTGGATTCAATCCATCCATGAAAAGGAGTGCAGAAAATCAATGTTTTGCCTCGTTTCTCACGTCAGTGCTCTGTTGGGAAGGCTCGAATCTAATGGGACAGGAAGGGTGAGTGCTCTAATTTGCCTAGTTGGCTTCTTTTCAGATTATAAAGCTATACTTTGCTTGACTAAGACTATAGTAGGTGGAATTTGGGTTGCATATGAATCTCAGGCCGCTGTTAAACAGCTGAGTCCATCAGTTCTTGAGTCCGCAGAAAAATATTCTGGCAAAAATTGTACTGCTGCATTATCGATCCTATTCTAGCATAGTAATGAGGATGGAAAATGATGATATCCTTTACTTTAGTGTTAGTCTTACAATAATACTTGCTTTTCAGCAGCTCACATCTATACAGATCATTCCACCCTATTCTGAACGTTATTCCACCCTTGAAAGTAATTATATACTGTATACAAAAGCAAAGTCAGGTCTAGGACTCTTTCTCTCTTGGTCTGAACAAGAGGATGGACTTATTTTGGTAATTGCTTATTTTTGCCATGTCCTCATAATGTTGTCTTCATCTCTCCTTAATTCACATCTGAAGTAGTTTGAGATCATCCTTATTTATTACAGATCTGAAGAAGCTTTTCAGGTAAGAAGTAGCATGTTTTCAAGGAAAAACAAAGGAAGTCCAGTTGCTTTTGAAAAAGCACCTTTGGGACAACTATGACCTGGATGATTAAGTACATCCATAGACACTTATTTATTACACTTTTAAAATTACATTTAGCTTTTTTTCCCCCCAATGCAACTCCTGCTGTGGCTAAAATCTGCCCCACCCATTTAATGTGATTATGGGTTGGGATTTTTCCAGCTCCCATTGTCCATATTCATTTATTTCTATTCATTTATTTGTATCTTCCTTCATTATTTTTATGAATAACTCAAGGTGGCAAACATACCCACCCCACTTTCCTTCTCCTATTATCTCAACAACAACAACAACAACAACAACAACAACAACAACAACAACCCTGTGAGGTGAGCTGGACTGAGAGAGAATGACTGGTCCAAAGTCACCCAGCTGACTTTTATGGCTAAGGCTGGAATAGAATAGAATAGAATAGAATAGAATAGAATAGAATAGAATAGAATAGAATAGAATAGAATAATAGAGTTGGAAGGGACCTTCAAGGTCTTCTAGTCCAACTCCGTTAGGCAGGAAACCCTATACCATTTCAGACAAATTGTTATCCAATATCTTTTTGTAAAACATTTACAACTTCTGTTGTTCCACTGATTAATTGTTCTAACTGTCAGGAAATTTCTTCTTAGTTCTAGGTTGTTTCTCTCCTTGATTAGTTTCCATCCATAGCTTTTTGTCCTGCCCTCAGGTGCTTTGGAGAATAGCTTGACTCCCTCTTCTTTGTGGCAGCCCCTGAGATATTAGAACACTGCTATCATGTCTCCCCTAGACCTTCTTTTCATCAAACTAGACATACCCAATTCAAGCAACCATTCTTTGTATGTTTTAGCCTCCGGTTCCCTAATAATTTTTGTTGCTATTCTTTGCGCTCTTTCTAGGGTCTCAACATCTTTTTTACACCGTGGTGACCAAAACGGGATGCAGTATTGCAAGTGGGCTTTACCAAGGCATTATAAAGTGGTATTAACACTTCACATGACCTTGATCCTATCCCTCTGTTAATACAGCCCAGAAATGTTTTGTCTTTTTTTGGCAGTTGCTGCACACTGCTGGCTCATCTCAGGCTCCTGCTTTCAAGCCTGGTGACTTAACCAGCATTCTCCCTCTTCCTTCCCCCCAATCTAGTCATTAGTGACTGTCTTCAATGAGCCTTTTGGATTGGGTTGCAGTAAAAAGTTGACTACTATCGAGGCGTAGTCACCCTAACCCTAAACCTAACCCTAACCCATAAAATGCATGTTCAACACTTGTGCTTATTAGTTTTAGCATATTCTGTTCAACATGGAATTTTCACATTACAGATTTTCTCTTGCTTTGTGACAATGGATTTCATATGTTTGGATGAACACTGATTCTCTGATCCATCAGTATTTCTTGAACCAGTAGGAGTTGTAGTTCCATGGTTGTTTCTGCAATGCACCATGTTTATTTATGCTGTCCCTGGTTGGTGGGCGGGTGTGGTAATGACAGTGTTACTTAACCCAGCCTATTCCAGTTCTAGGAGTTCAGTTCTGATTTCAGAGTATTCAGTACAGAAGTGACCTCAATAAAGATGATGATAAATCCCTGGAATGCCTTGCAAAGCATTTGGGATCTGAGGCATATCATCATTTCTCTTTGAATGACTGGGGCAATTTCATGAATTACTGGTTGAATCACAGTTTCTCATCAGCTCCAATTTAAATGCATCATTAAAACCACGAATTTACAGCAATTTCCTGCATCAAACAAGCAATTGGTAAATACCAAGAATCTTAACACTGCTATACAGCTCCAGCATGCTCTTGATCACTGTGGTTGACCTTCATGCCTAAATGATCAATTTTAGTGCTAAAACGCATTGACAAATTGGAAGTTCTGATGGTTAGAATATACATTTTTTGCAGTCCAAAAATGCTGGACATCACTTCCTGGTTCATGCTTACTGTATAGTCTGCCAAGACACCCAGATGCTTCCTACTATTACCAAGCCAGGTATTGGCTATCTTGTACCTGTATATCATTTTTCCACTTTCTAAGTGCAGAATCCTACGTTTCTTACTGTTAAACAACATTTTGTTTGATAGAGCCCAATATTCCAGTCTATCCAGATCCCTGTGAACTTTGAGCCTATCACCTGAGATGTAAACAGTCCTCTCCCAGCTTTGTGTCATCTTCAAATCCATTTCTATCCCCCCAACTAAATAATTTATAAAAATCTGGAATAGCTCTAGTTCAAGGCCAGAGCCTGAGTGGTGTGTGTGTGCGTGTGTGTTTGTATGTGTGTATCTCAGTGGTAGTTCCACTTACCTTTGCTACCAGTTCGCAACCAGGAGCGTGCACGCTCACTTCGCTCATGCGTGGCACTTCTGCACATGTGCAGAGCATCCGTGATGATGTCCAGGCAGGTGGACAGAGCCTCCCACTGCAGCTACTACTGGTTCGTCCAATCCGGAGTGAACTGGTAGAAACCGACCACTGGTGTATCTGTTGTGTGTCTTTGAGTCAGTGCTGACTCCTAGCAATTGCCTGGTCAACTCGCTGCAGTTTTCTTCCAAGTTTTTGGAACTGGTTTTCCACTGTTTCTTCCTCGGCCTGCGAGAGAGAATAACTACCCTGTTTTCCCCAAAATAAGACATCCCCTCCCCTGATAATAAGCCCAATTGGGCTTTTGAGCGCATGGCAATAAGGCCAAGCGCTTATTTCAGGGTTCAAAAAAATATAAGACAAGGTCTTATTTTCAGGAAAACACAGTAGCTTGGGTCCCCCAGCAGGCTTTGTGCCTAAGGCAGGACTAGAACTCATATTCTCTCTAACCTGGTGTTTTAACCATTACACCAAACTGGCTCAGGACCCTGAGGGACCCCTCTGCATACCTTCCACCATGAAGCTATAAATTCTTTAATAACCACTGTTGGGTACAGTTGTTCAATCAATGGTGCATCTACCTAGTAATGGGACCATCCATTCCACACTGTTACATTTTATTCAGAAGGAAACTATGGGCAACTTTATCCAATGATTTACTGAAGTCAAGGGTTTTGTTTCACCGACATCCTTCTGCCATGTCCAGAAACTGTTTATCTTCCCTGATAAGTGTCAGTGTCCTAAAAGTGCCAGCTCACATGTATAGGGCACCACAGACCAATTTAACTGATGGCACCACCAATGTGAAGATTTGCATTTTTCAGAAATTTTCAGAAAGAAGGGCAACATTGACATCCTCTAAGCTTTTGCACCCTCCTCGGCTTTACCTTAAAGTTGTCCCTATTAGGCAGGAACACAAACATGGCACACACTTTGTTCCCTTACCCATGATTATATCTTTATTGAAAATTGTGCAGCTTCAAGCAGCTCCTTCCTTTAAACACTCTTTCTCTCTGAAAAATAAAGGGAAGAAGCTAACTGAGTTGTTAAGCTTTGCATACCATTAGATCAGATTCCTGCTGTTATGTATTGATACTTTTAAGCGGGAGTTTCAAACCTGCTTACGTTTCTGATTGGCTGACAGTCTCTCCAGGATTGTATATAAGGAGGACTGCAGCCTCTGAGTTTTTGCTGAAGTCTCACTGTATATTAAAGAGCTGTTGTCACTTGCTTGCTTGTGCCTCTCGTTATTCCCGAACCACTTCATTGGCGACGAAGGTGGGATCGAGGCTACAAGAAGCCAACCAGTGAGACCACGAGCTTCAGCTAGGCGACGAGGCGAACCACAGGAGACATACCGGACATGTCTGCCTACGTTCCGCCCAAGCCTTTTGATCCGACCCGCGAAAAATGGGTCTCGTACCTAACGAGGTTTGAATGCTCATTAGAAGCCAGCGACATGCAGGGCCTCTCGGCTAATCGAAAGAGAGCCCTATTCCTAAGCCACTGCGGACCGGACGTGTTCGAGATGGCCGAGTCACTGTGTGAGCCAACGCCGGTTCAAACAGTCTCATGGGACACCCTGATGGCAACTCTCCGGGCTCACTACGCTCCGGTCCCCTCCAAGTTCGTGCAGCGATACCAACTGAGGCAGCGCGTCCAACGAGAAGGAGAGCCGGTCAGCGCGTACATGGCCAGCCTGAGAAAGGCCGCAACTCATTGCGACTACAGAGACTTGGATGACGCGTTGCTTGAGCAACTGATCTGTGGTGTTCGGGACATTAGGCTGCAACGGCGGCTGCTCGCCAAGCCTGATTTGACGCTCGCCGGAGCCCTTGACGAGGCCAGGGCTCACGAAGCCTCCACAAAGGCCGCTGAAACGCTACAGCGTCCGCCGGCCAGCAAAGACAGCCCCAAGTCTGCCCCGGTGCACAGAGAAGACGCCGGATCCAGCTCGGAGTCCGAGTCGGATGAGGACGTCTTCCGAACAGAGCACCGGAGAAAAGACACTGGCAGCCCCCGGCGAAGCTGTCCCAGCTGTGGTGGGCACCATGATAGACTGTCCTGCAAATACAGAGAGGCTATTTGCAGGCGTTGCGAGAAGAAAGGGCACTTGGCGCGAGTCTGCAGAGCCATTCTGCCCAGAAGTCTCAAACCACGTGAGCGCCGCAACCAACCGGAATCAGCGCGCCAGAAGCAGCCAACGAGAGAAGGCGGCGTGAAAAAACGGCGCGAATTTGAACCGCGAGATGGCCGCAGCATACACATCGACCAGGCCAGCACAACGGTCGAGGACAAAGTCAGCACGGTGGTCGAAATCAACGGAAGACCGTGCTCGATGGAGATCGACACCGGATCAGCTCTCTCCATCATGTCGTGGACAACCCTAAAGACCCTCCTGCCGTCGTTCCGGAAGGATCAACTCTCCAGACAGAGACTGCGCATCCTAGACTACCAGGGGAACCGAGTCCCCCTCGAAGGCGTGGGCACGTTCCGGGTCACCTACGGAGACTACGAAAGAGACCTGCCGCTGACCATCGTCACGAAGCAGCTGCCGAGCCTCCTGGGCATGGGGTGGTTCCGAGCCCTTGGCATGGGCTTCACCGGCGTCCACCTGATGTCCAAGTCAACCCTGAAAGACAGCCTCCTGTCCGAGTTCCAGGACGTTTTCGGGGACACATTGGGCAAGTATGTGGGGACCCCTATTTCACTAAACTTAGACCCCAACGTAGCCCAAGTAAGACTAAAGGCCAGAAGAGTGTCGTTCGCATTGAAACCAAAGATCGATGCAGAACTGGACAAACTGATTAAGCAAGGGGTGTTGGTTCCCGTTGACCATGCCAAGTGGGAGACCCCCATAGTCACCCCAGTTAAGTCCGACGGCTCAATCAGAATTTGCGCCGACTACAAGTGCACGATCAACAAGGCTTTGCAGCCGAGCGCCTATCCGGTGCCGATCGTGCACCATCTACTACACTCCCTGGGCCCCGGAAAAATTTTTGCTAAATTAGACCTGGCCCAAGCCTATCAACAGTTACCGGTCGACGACGCCACGGCAGAGGCGCAAACGATCGTGACTCACAGGGGTGCATTTAAATGCACCAGGCTCCAATTTGGGGTGAGCGTTGCACCCGGCTTATTTCAAAGCACCATGGAGCGCCTGTTGCAAGGACTTCCGGGAGTAGTCCCCTATTTCGATGACGTCTTAGTCAGCGCCCAAGACGAACACCAGCTAGGGGACAGGGTACGGAACGTCCTGTCCAGATTCAGAGAAGCGGGACTAAGACTTAAAAAGAACAAATGCAGGATAGCGGTCCCCTCGGTAGAATTTCTGGGGTACAGGGTGGACGGCACAGGCATCCACCCTACCGAAAGCAAGGTGAGGGCCATCAAAAGCGCACCAGCCCCCAAATCCAAAGCTGAGCTCCAAGCCTTCCTTGGACTGCTAAATTTCTACTCAATGTTCCTAAGAGATAAGGCCACGGTCGCTGATCCCCTTCACAAACTCTTAGGGAAGAATGTACCATGGGTCTGGGGGAAACCGCAAGCGGCCGCTTTTGAGGCAGTAAAAAAACTTCTATCTGAGGACAGTTTCCTGATCCAATACAATGCAGAGCTGCCGCTCGTTTTAGTTTGCGACGCCTCCCCCGTAGGAGTTGGTGCCGTCCTAGGCCATAGACTGCCGAACGGCCTAGAGGCACCCATCGCCTTCTACTCCCGAACTCTGTCCAGCACAGAACGAAACTATAGCCAATTGGACAGAGAGGCTCTGGCTGCGATTGCGGGGGTTAAGAAGTTCCACGAATACCTCTATGGCCGAAAATTCGAACTTGTGACTGACCATAGACCGTTGCTAGGACTGCTAGCAGGCGACAGGCCAACCCCCGCTGCCCTCTCCCCCCGTTTAACTAGATGGGCGATTTTCTTATCGGCCTACTCGTACCAGCTCGTCCATCGGCCTGGGCGGACCCTGGGTCATGCGGATGCCCTTAGCCGTTGCCCCCTTCCCGACCTGCTGGACAACCCAACACCGGAAACCTCCGTCCTGTTGTTGGACACGTTAACCTTGGGGCCCATCTCCTCCGGCGAGGTGGCGAAGGCATCAAATAGAGACCCTGTTATCCGGACTGTTATGGGTTGGGTTTTGAAAGGGTGGCCGGACAAGGTGGTCGGGGAGGAGTACCAAGGTTTTGCCAACAAACGAAATGAACTGTTTACGCAAGGGGGGTGCTTACTGTGGGGTGACAGAGTGGTAATTCCAGCAAAACTACGAGATAGAGTTTTAGAATTATTGCACGAAGGGCATCCTGGCATCGTTAGGATGAAGTGCTTAGCCCGCAGCTATGTCTGGTGGCCCAACATGGACCAGGTCATTTCCGAGTGGGTGGGGAAGTGCAGACCCTGCCAGGAGTCTCGCCCCGATCCCCCAGTAGCGCCCATCCGAGAGTGGGAGAAACCAAAAGGCCCATGGGGGAGGATCCACATTGATTTTGCCGGCCCGTTCCATGGCCAAACGTTTTTAATAGTAGTGGATGCCTTTTCAAAATGGCTCGAAATTGTATTAATGCCATCCACAACGGCCGAAGCGGTTATCAAGGCCCTAAGAAAGTTGTTTGCCACCCACGGCCTACCGGATACCTTGGTATCGGACAATGGGCCCCAATTTACAGCGACCCTTTTCGAAGGCTACTTAGCCGGCCTGGGGATCCGCCATGCCCTATCAGCCCCATTTCACCCGGCTTCCAACGGATTGGCTGAATGATTTGTCAGGACAGCCAAGGAAGCACTGTCCAGATTAGACAATGGGGACTGGCAGGCCAGGATAGATCAATTCCTTGCGGTTCAGCATGCATCACCATGCACAGCAACTGGGAGAAGCCCAGCAGAGCTCCTCATGGGGAGAAAGCTCCGGTGCGTGTTGGACAGGCTTCACCCTAACTATTCGCACGAAAACTTTAAGGGAGAGACCTGTGGCTTAAGGCAGTTTCAGGTCGGGTCCCCGGTGTTCGCTCGCAATTATGCCAGCGGTCCTCTGTGGGTTGCCGGAACCATAGTGGGAATAACAGGCCCAAAATCATACACGGTGGACGTGGGGGTAGATAGACTCTGGAAGCGCCACATAGACCAACTGAGGAAACGGGTGGTTGGCGAGGCAAATATCAGCGCAGACATGTCCGAGCCTAACTATGACCACTTCTCCAAAACAGCTAACTCAAGCCCGGGGCCGCGAGAATACTTAGCTGACAAGCCCTGGTTCCAGCGCCGCCCCAGCGAGTCGCCACTCCCAGCCGGGGATAACCACGCCCCGGATAAAATCCAGGAGGTTCCATTGGCGGAGCCGGGAGAGACAAAGAGTCCCTCCGACCAGCTCGACGCCTCACCAAACACTGAACTGCGCAGGTCAACTAGGGCGAGAACTCAGCCTAAGCACCTGCGAGACTTTGTTTGTACATATGTTAATTTTTGAGTGTTAGTGCCTTCTGGGAAGGGAGGGGTGTTATGTATTGATACTTTTAAGCGGGAGTTTCAAACCTGCTTACGTTTCTGATTGGCTGACAGTCTCTCCAGGATTGTATATAAGGAGGACTGCAGCCTCTGAGTTTTTGCTGAAGTCTCACTGTATATTAAAGAGCTGTTGTCACTTGCTTGCTTGTGCCTCTCGTTATTCCCGAACCACTTCACCTGCTCTCAGGAATACTTACACATACACTTCCAGAATACGACAACATACAACAAGCAGAACTGCAGATGATTCAGAGTGATATGATAATCCTGCAGTGCCTGAAGGGCTGTCACAGAGAAGAGGGGCTCAGCCTATTTTCCAAAGGACCTGAGGGCAGGATAAGAAGATCATTAAGGAGATATCAAACCTAGAATTAAAAAGAAATTTCCTGATCGTGAGAATGACTGATCAGTGGAACGGCTTGCCTTCAGAAGTTGTGGATCACTGGGAGCTTTCAAGAAGAGCCATTTGTCCAGAATGGCTTAGGGTCTCCAGGTTGAGCAGGTGGCTGGACTAGAAGACCTCCAAAGTCCCTTTCAATCCTATTATTCTATGTTCTATCATTTATAAGCCCTTCTCATCCTTAATGCTGCTGTTTTGTCATTGGGAAAACTAAACATCAGGTGACACTAGGAAAAGTAAGTGGATGAGAACTGTTGGGGGCAATAGGAAGGATGCTGTGGAAGATGGGAATTGCCATAGGTAGGTGCTATGGAGTGCAGGTGTGTGTGTGTGTGTGTGTGTGTGTGTGTGTAGGGGTGGTGGGGTGCAATGGAGTTGAGTCTCACTGCCACTGTCACATAAAAACAAAGTTCCGTTGTTTTCCTTTAGTTACTTGTCCATTAGCCCTAGAAGAAAAATGTCTGGTTTCAATTGTACTTTAATTTTTAACATCTTCTGAATTAATGTATGAATTTGTACTTTTTTGCTTTTTTTAACATGTTCACAAAAAATGATAAAATGCCTCTTCATGTTCTTCATATTTCCAGCAAAGATTCAAAGCATCTTTATATATTCTGGACAATTTCTCCCCTGACAAATACCAACAATACATCATTTCATAAAAATTCTCTTTAAAGCTAGAACATAATGTAAATTTCAATTCTTTCAGCCACATATTTTCACATTGTTCCATTCGTATAATGTAACCTAAAGTTTTTAGCTTATTTTATCATACATTCTTTCATTTGTTCTTTTGATTGATATTTCAACAAAAGTTTAAACATTTTAGTTCATCAATGGGACATAATTTTATTTCAGACTCAGTCTTACAATGTGAAACCTTTTATCCATTTTAAATCTTTCTAATAATTGTACATTTTTAAAAAAAGACATTGACAAGTCTTCTGTTATCAAATCTTCTCTTCATTTAATTTTGCAAGTCCCTTGAGAAAAGTTTAGTACATCTCAGCAAGTTAACCATTTGTGTTTACTTACCATTTCTTGTCAATAAATTCCTTCTTGTGCTAAAAGGCATAAAGGTGTTTTCAGGAGTTTTGTATTTATTCCATATGTTATGAATGTCGCACCTGCCATAATGATTTTTAAAATCTACATTAACCTTAGAGTTGTCATGCCATGAATATCCATTCCACCCAACTCTAAAATCATGTCCTTCTAACTCCAATAGTCTTTTATTTCTTAACAGCACCCACCCTTTAATTTGAACTAAAAATACTCAGCAAAGTATAATTTCAAACCTCACAGACCCAATCCTCTTCTTTCCTTTGCATTCTGTAGTAATTTAACAGAATAAAAGAATGATAGAGTTGGAATGGACTTGGAGGTTTTTTACACCAACTCCCTGCTCAAGACAGTTGGAGGAAACCCTATACCCATGATGGCAAACCTATGGCATGTGTGACACAGGTGGCACGCGTAGCCATACCAGGGGCATGCCAGCTCATTTATGGTGTGCATGTGGACACCGGCCAGCAGATTTTTGGGCCTTCTGGGCCCACCAGAAATAGGGAAACAGGCTGTTTCCTGCCTCTGGAGGGCCTGGGGGTGGGGTGGGGAAGGCCCATTTTTTTTCTCACCTGGCTCCAGATCCTCTCTATGCATCTGGGGAGGGTGAAAACAGTCTTCCCCACCCGCTCGGAGGCCCACCGGAGGCCCAAAATGGCCTGTTTCCCAACTTCCGGTTGGACAGGAAGTGACATTTTTTGCTGTCCCCAATCTCCAGAGATGCCTAGAGAGGCTGATTAATGGTTGGTTCCACTGATTAATTGTTCTAACTATCAAGAAATTTCTCCTTAGTTCTAGGTTGGTTCTTTCCTTGATTAGTTTCCATCCATTGCTTCTTATTGTGCCTTCAAATCCTTTGGAGAATAGATTTTCTCCTCTTCTTTGCAGGAGCCCCTTAGATATTGGAACAGTGCTATCATGTCACCCCAGTTCTTCTTTTTATTAAACTAGACCCAATTCCTGCAACCGTTCTTCGTGTGTTTTAGCCTTCAGTCCCCTAATCATCTTTGTTGCTCTTCTCTGCACTCTTTCTAGAGACTCAACATCATTTTCATATTGTGGTTTTACCAAGGCATTATAAAGTAGTATTAATACTTTGCATGATCTTGATTCTGTCCCTTTATTAATGCAAGCTAAGATAGCATTGGTTTTTTTGCATATATTTAACTTATATTTAGCTCAATTTTTTTTTTTTACTTTGCCATACAAATGTAGATATATCTTTCTGACATTGTTTAAGTGGTACATCACATACATTGTCAAAACAGGCATTGTCTGTAACAAAAATAACACTCTGGATAAAACATTCATATTAATTACAGCAATTCTACCCAACAGCGACAATTGTATTTTATCTCATCTTGTCATATCTCTTCTAATCTCATTCCATGTCTTAATATAGCTATTTTGGAACAACATACAATTCGTAGTTGTCATGTTATACCCAAGTATTTCAACTTCAATTTTAAAACTCATTTTATTCATCAATTCAATGTTGTATCTTCAGGTTTTTTTTCCTTAATGTTTTAGTCTTCTGTTTGTTCTTGAAACATGCTAATGCCTCAAATTCTTTTAATTTAGACATTAAAAGGCCAATTCCTTTTAAATTCTTTTTCTGCCAAAACCAGAACCAAATCATATGCAAAAGCTCTTCTGTGTCTTTTTAAATCTTTATGCCCAGGATCCTCTCATCTTATCTTACGTCTTTACTCAATATTTAAAGAACTAAAATAAACAGATGTGGGGGATCTCACTTATTCCTTTTTGTATCTCACATGGTCTGGTTAAATCTCAATTAATAATTATTTGTGCTATTTGTGAGGTATAAATTGATTTCATCCAATTTATAAAACGATCTCCAATCTTTGTAACTTTCAAAATCATAAACCAGAAAGTCCAGTTTGGGTCATCAAAAGCCTTCACTGGATCTAAAGAGATCAATGCAGCTAGGTTTTTATTATGTTGCTCCAAATATTCCAATATATTCAACACAATTCTAATGTTGTCCTGTAGATGTCTTTTAGATAGAAGCCCACAATGATCCTCATGAATAAATTATTATAATTGACATGTATAATTAAAAATAATTCTAACCAATTTATAACTTTTAAGTCACCAAGAGTCACCTTGTAGCGGAGATGGATGGCATCAAAATTAAATAAATAAATAAATAAATAAATAAATAAATAAATAAATAAATAAATAAATCAATCAATCAATCAATCAATCAATCAATCAATCTTCTACAAAGATATTGGTCTACAATTTTTTGCTAAAGTTCTATCTTCTCCCTCTTTAGGTATTAATACTGCGAATCTTTCCATGTCTCTAATGTCTTTCCTCCTTGTAAAACTGAGTACATTGCATTTTCTAGAGATTGTAAGAAATTGTTCTCAAAACATTTGTAATACAAACATGATAATCCATCTGGTCCAGAAGAAAGATCTGTCCCCAGTTTTTCATTTGATCACATTTGGCCCCAAACACCTGAATGATAAGGTGAATTCTGCACAGAATATCCTTATGAGCCAACCCACACTAAAGGTGCACTTAACTAAAATTAGAAAAGATGCTTAATTGTACAATTACCATGGACAATAATAATGAATGAAAATCACAAAATACAAAGATATGAAAATAGGAGTAGAGCAACTGTAGCAAAAGAATGCAAAGTACCAATAGTGATAAGCACAATGGGGCAATCCCAAAATAACTGGAGCAGGGGTGAAATCCAACAGGTTCTGACAGGTTCTGGAGAACCAGTAGCGGAAATTATGAGTAGTTCGGAGAACTGGTAGCAGAAATTTTGAGTAGTTCGGAGAACTGGCAAATACCACCTTGGGCTGGCCTAAGAGTGGGGTGGGAATGGAGATTTTGCAATATCCTTCCCCAGGAGTGAGGAGGGAATGGGGATTTTGCAGTATCCTTGTCCTGGAGGGGGGTGGGAATGGAGATTTTACAGTATCCTTCCCTTGCCAAGCCCACCAAGCCATGCCCACCAAGCCACACCACGCCCACCAAGCCACACACGCCCACCAAGCCACGCCCACAGAACCGGTAGTAAAAAAATTTGGATTTCACCATTGGCTTAAAAGATGATGAATCCAACCTTGAATGACACCAAGAAGCCTCCTGGCAGCCAATATAGCTTTTGTGTAGCAGTGTTGACCCATGGATCAAATGACTCCTGAAGAAAATAATAATAAAGATATGGAGCAGCAACTATTGGTCATTTGTTTTCCTTATGCCAGATCTGGCTAATGAAGCTAAAGAGAAGAAGAATGTTTGCTAGACAGTTTTTTTAAAGCTTAGCATTAGAAGATAACATTCTCCCTTTTTTGTGTGTGTATGCCTCAGCTGTTCAAGAACACAATCCTTCTTCTGACTCTTCATTGATTTACTAATAGGCACAATAAAAGGACTGCTGAAAAGCTTTGCAAATTTACTTACCCATGATGGGGGAAAAAGAAGAGGCAGCAAATTGTACCTCAATTGCTCTGAGGTACAATTTGATCACGATGCTACAATACATGTTATAGATTTAATTTTAGTATGTTTTCGGTGTAGAATAACTTGACTTGAAATCTAAATGCAAATTACATTTAAATAAACTTTACAGTTATTATTTTATTTTGTTTCGCTTTTTATGAAAAAGAGTTTGATAGCGCATGTTTACATAAATATTTAATATCAAGGAATACTTATTTAAATAGCTCATTCTTTTTAAGAAAATGCTCCCTCCCTATCTTTTCAGTCCCAATTTTTATTGTAGTTTATCAGGTGCCTCTAAGTCATTTTTTACTTCAGGCGAGTATATGAAAACTTGTTCACCATTTTGATCAGTCTTTAGTTCGTTTTTTTTTTTTTTTTGTTTAACAAATTTATATGGTTGGCCACAATATAATTAAAACAACATAAGCTATTTGAAAAAAAAATGCATTGAGTTTAAGCAAAAATTTGCATCTATCAATCAACCACACCATGCCAGGTTCATCAACATTGTCCCAGGGCCTTGTTATAACTTCTAGCTCATCTGAGAACATCCCAAGGTTTTCACTGCTACTGTCTAGCCACCTGATCCAGATTCCCACAAACTGAATTCTATCCCTGGGGACTGAAAGAGAACATCAATTTTCCTGGCAATGATGTAGAAATGGATTTCCATTCCCTTCAGGGGTGGATTCTACTTATCTTTACTACCGGTTTGCATCGCACCCATGCGTGTGCTCTTCTGCACATGTGCAGATCACCTATGATGATGTCCGGGTCAGTGGGCAGAGCCTCCCACTGGTTTTACTACCGGTTCTTGTGAACCGGTCCAAACCGGGGGGCAACCCACCACTGATCCCCTTCTTCCATGATATTTTTTTGGAATTCCTAGTATAACCTATTTTCTATCTTAGTATCAACCAGGGCCAACCAGGGATAGGTTATACATTTTTTTACTACTGGTTCTGTGGGTGTGGCTTATTTTGTGGGCATGGATGGCTTGATGGTCATGTGACAGTGGGCATGGCTTGATGGTCATGTGACAGGGTAGACATGGCCAACTCAATGTCATTCATGTCAAGGGGTGCCTCGCCTGGCCCTTCCCCTCCCAGCCATTCCTTGTCACACCCAGTCTCAATGTATTTATAGTTCTGTAAAAATGTTGTAAAACTTTTTTCAACTTTATTATCTACATACTATAGATGCATTTTCATAGACCACTGAAATGAGGAAATGGCTCACATGAGTATTAAGTTGAGTATTAAGTGACAGTTTAAATGAGCCAATCAGGAATTAATCATGAGAGTGGGAAATTTAGAGAAACGTCAGTGGCTGAAGCCGCGGACAGCTCCTGCTTATAAAGGGCTGCCGTGGCTGGAGTTGCCATTGCTGTTACGGAGCTTAAATAAAGCATTGATATTATACTTTGTATCGAGTCCTTTCTTCAACTGCCCGCTATTTAACACTTTGCCCAAGAGTGTGATAGGCAACAGGCTTTTAAGGGGCTGCCAGAAAGAAGGGGGAGCAATGTATTTTCCAAAGCACCAGAAGGCAAAACAAGAAGCAATGGATGGAAACATTGCTGAACAAAGAGAGAAGCAACCTAAAACTAAGGAGAAACTTCCTGACAGTGTGAACCAATATAGATGCAGAAATATTTCAGTCATAATTTCACATATACAGTAAAATAGCCATTCATGTAATACAACTTGCATATTATTCAAAACAGTCATTAGTATTATGGCTGATGTTTGGCAGCAAGCCTAAAAGTCAAAGATTACAAGAGTGTTTCTTTCTCTGTATGTATACAAAACATCATATACCAGGAATAGCATATTAAGATGGTCTCGCCCAGTCCACCCAACTTCACTGGAAGCAAGCCACCACCAGAACGGAATAAAGCAGTTGCAATCCTTTAATTAGGTTCAGCACAGCAAACACAAGCAGGAGAAAGGCACAAGCCGGAAACAAGGTTTAAAGTTAGCGCTACACGCAATCGCAGTGTAGCGCCTTTTATATACGCAGCAATAAATCAAGTGGCAATCAAACAGTCAACATCACCCCTCCTTCCCCTAGCTGGCCTGTAGGAGGAGTGCGCCTCTGTTACATCACAAGGCAGCATCATCTGCAAACTCCATGCCCCCCTATCTCCGATGAAAGAGTTTGCTTCGTTTTGTGCGCGAGTGGTAAAGACTTCTCAAACAGCTGATGACACACCCCCGGAGAGTCCAGCAGCTTGCCCCCTCCTCGTCGTCCTCCCCAGTGATGGCAAGACCCAACCGAGGCTCGACAGGTGGCTCCTCTCTACCAGGAGTCCACCTGCAGGAAACAAAATAAAGATGTTAGTATAGCAACCGTTCTACCCACTGGGACCTGGTTTATTTGGATATTTACGATGATACCGACGGAGCAACCGGTCGGCATGAATGTCTGGAGCTGCCACCCAAGATGCTTGTGCTAGTGGATAACCCTTCCACCGTACTAAGTACTGTAACCTGCCTCTACGTAGATGTGAATCCAATACTTTATCTATCTCATATTGATCTGAATGACTCGGTCCTGGGGAAACAGGCTGATGTGTGGGCCTTTCCTCTTTGACAGGTTTAAGGAGGCTGCTATGAAAAACAGGATGTATTTTTCCTAACAGTGAAGGTAACTTAAGCATGACAGTGACAGGTTTGATCACACGTGTTATAGGAAAAGGACCTATGTATTTGGGACCTAGTTTCCTACTAGGTAATCGTAATTTCAAGTATTTTGTAGATAGATACATGTGATCCCCTACAGAAAACGGTTTTGGGTCGGCTCTTTTTTTATTGACATAAAGTTTGTATTCATTTGCTGCTTTTTGAAGCACCATTTTTACCGCTGGCCACGTTTGTCGGATCTTGTCGGCCCAACCGGAATGCGTAGATATACCTGTAGCTGGAGGTTCTACCTCAGGTATGGCAGGGAATTCTCTTCCATAGATGATTTGGAAAGGAGAAAATCCCGTGCTACGGTGGCTGATATTGTTGTACGCAACTTCAGCGAACGGGAGTAAGGCAGACCAATCAGTTTGCTGATACGAAATGTAGCAACGTAGATATCGTTCCACAGTGGCATTAGTCCATTCGGCTGCTCCATTTGTACTGAGATGGAAGGCTGAACTTAATCCTTGAGTAGACCCTATCCTATGAATGAAAGACCTCCAAAACTGGGCGGTGAACTGGACACCCCGATCTGATATAATATGCTTCAGGACCCTGTGAAGGTGGTAGATATGTTGTATAAACATGTCTGTCTATCGTTGGGCAGATGGTAAACCTTGACAGGGTATAAAATGTGCCTGCTTTGAAAATAGATCTACTACTGTCCAAATAACGGTATGTCCATTGCTGGGCGGAAGGTCCACTATAAAATCCATCACCACCTCCTCCCATGGACGACTAGGATCAGCCACCGATTGTAATCGACTGAGTGGTTTCCCTGACCATGGTTTTGCTGCCACGCATGTTGGGCACGTTTTTACGTAACGTTCAATTTCACCACGCATTCGTGGCCACCAAAATTGACGTCTAATCAGGTGAAGTGTTTTAAGGAAGCCATAGTGACCTGCTGGTTTGGCATCATGGCACCATCTTAAAACTGTAGCTCGAAGCGGTTCTGGAATGTATAAACGATCCCCATTCCACCCTAATGCATCTCGTAGGATTACTGACGTTTGGTTTTGATTTACCCACGTATCCTGGCTGATAGCTATCCGAAGATTCGTTAAGAAGGACTCTTCTTTCCGTGACACCGCCGCAACCGCAAGCCCACTCTCAATAGGTGGTATAAGAGATTCCACTACTTCCTCACACTTACTGTTATATTGTGGCATATGAGAAAGTGCATCGGCAAGGAAGTTCTTTCCTGCTGGCACATATTTGAGTCTGAAATTGAATCTTCGAAAATATTGTGCCCAGCGTAGTTGCTTTGGGGACAGACGTCTAGGCGTTTGTAATGCCTCCAAATTTTTATGGTCTGTCCATACCTCAAACGGGATAGTAGCCCCTTCCAGGATGTGACGCCACATAAGTAGAGCCCAACGGACAGCGAAGGCCTCCTTTTCCCAGATCGCCCACCCTCGCTCTGTGGTGTTTAATTTGCGTGAGTTATAAGCACAAGGGCGTATCCTATCCTGTTCATCTTTTTGCAGCAACACAGCTCCCACAGCAACATCACTAGCATCGGCTTGAACGATGAATTCACGAGACAGATCAGGGTGTTTAAGTACCGGTTCTCCGGTGAAAAGATATTTCAACTGTTCAAACACATTTTGACATTGAGCTGTCTATTGAAATAACTGGTTTGGTCTTGGTTTTATCACAGGCGATTTAGTGCGTAACAGGTCTGTTAACGGTAGTACTATAGCGGCAAATGCGGGGACGAATTGGCGATAGAAATTCACGAAACCAAGGAAACTTTGGAGTTGTTTCCTGGTTTTCGGCGCTTGCCACTCAACTATAACTTGGACTATATAGTTTATGTGGATCCATTTCTATCCCATCGCTTGAGATCCTGTACCCGAGGTAATCTATTTTTGATTTATGCAACTCACATTTCGAAAGTTTTATAAACAGTTTAGCAGCTAACAACTTCTCTAAAACCTGACGGACTAACACAACGTGTTCTTCCAAGGTGCACGTATATATTAGAATGTTGTCTAAATAAACAAGAACTCCTCTATACAAATGTTCATGCAAAACTTCATTGATAAGCTGCATGAACCCCGCTGGAGCGCCTTGAAGTCCAAACGGCATAACTCTATATTGGTAGCTACCAAGAGGGCAGTTGAAAGTGGTCTTCCATTCATCGGCCTGTTTGATATGTACTCGGTAGTACGCTTCCCGTAAATCGAGTTTTGTAAATACCCATCCTGTAGATAGCTCAGCTAACAAATCCTTCATAAGCGGAAGGGGGTATAGATGTTCTATACATACTCCATTCAAACTTCGGAAGTCAACACATAACCGAACCCCACCGTCCTTCTTCTCCCTGAAGAAGACTGGGGCAGCCATCCTAGATCTACTAGGGACGATGAAACCTCTAGCTAAATTTTTGTCGATATATTGTCGTAACTTGGATAATTCTTGTTGGGTCATGAAATACATTTGAGGTTTTGGTAACTTAGCCCCAAGCACCAACTCGATAGAGCAATCCGTAGTCCGATGGGGGGGGTAGTACTTCGCATTCCTCTTCACTAAATACGGCTGAAAGGTCTTGGTAAACAATAGGAAAGTCCGGTGTAAGCAACATCTCTGTGGAGGCACAGCTATTGTCCTGTCCCTCACTCGACTGTCCCACTGAAGAAGCAGGGGATGGGACAGCAGGTCCCAAAGGGATTCTAAGCTTACAATAACCCCCCTCCCACCAGATGTGAGGTTGCCATTTATCTAACCATGTGAGACCCAGAATAACTGGCTCTATCATTTTTTCAACCACAATAAACTGGATGGACTCTTGATGTTCACCTATCGCCAACAACACTTGTTCAGTTACGTGGTTAGCAGGCGCCCCCCCCCAATAATGACCCGTCCATCTGTTCGAACTTCACAGGAACGTTTAGCTTTTTTATCTGTAGGCCCAGAGCATCCACCACACTTCTCCACACCAGACAAGGGGTACATCCAGTGTCTATTAAGGCACCATACTGAAAACCCGTTGTGCTTCAGGGATTCCTCAGCACCACAGGTATGACAAAAGGGAACACAGTTTTGCTCACCATAGGGTCCTCCAGCTCGTCGTCATCACTGTCGCCCGACACCACCGGGAATTTCCCCGCCACAGTGGTTGGTGTAATAGCCTGATGGTCTATGACGGACTTTGGTCCTTGAAGCACTTGGGTACGTTCTTGTGGCTGCCATGGTCGGCCTCTGGTCGCTACCCCCATCACCGGTACAGGGCATTCAGCCACTCTGTGTCCTATCTGATTGCAGCGAAAACAACGAAACGTCGGTCGCTGAGAGCTTTCAGGTGGGACGCTGCTGGGCAGAGGTACTTGAACCCGCATGGTTGGTGGCTTTTCTGAGGCCCTCTCTGTGGGAACCCATCTCTGTCCCACATTAACTTCCGACCGAGGCCTAAATTCCTGGAGGGTAATGTCCAGTTCAATAACGGCTTTAAACCAAACAGCCAGGCGCGGAGCCAGGCCTCGGTATGCACAGGCTTGACGTAACTCACGATCCAACCCCATCCGAAATTGCTGGACTAGCATCCGTTCAGACCAGTCCCTTAAGCGACTAGCAATTTTCCGGAAATCACGTACATAGTCTTTTGCAGGAACACTCCGCTGTTTGAGGGCTACAAGATCTCCTTCCGTGATTTGTACACTGGAGTCATCCTCAAAAGCAGACCGGAGAGTTTCCAAGAACCTACCCACGTCCACCAGTTCTCTAGCATGGTTGCGATGTAATCCCGCCACCCAATCTGCTGCATCGCCGGTTAACACAGCTGTAATGGCTACCACCATGGCCCATTGTGATGGATACCAGTGACCATACTGGTCTAGATGACTAACCACCTGGCTTAAGAACAATGCCACATGGTCTAGGCTCCCGTCAAAGGTGGCTTGCAGTGCAGGAGGGCCCCAGATTGGAGGTGGTGCCCACATCCCAGGAACCGGGATCCATGCTGGGGGTGGTACAGGCGGTCTGTTCTCCCCATCTCTCCTCAGGTCTCCAACGGGCCTCCGTTCCCCCACAGGATGTTGTGCCCTCCTCCCAGCTCCTACCTTTCTTCTGGTCGATGGTTGTTCGGAACCCCTGGTGCTATCCTCCCTCTTAGGCAAGTGGTAGTCCCGGTCTTTGATTTGGCCCTTTCCTTTTCCTGTTTCCTGTTCCCTTTGGAATTTGGGGCTAGCAATGCGAAACTGAACCTCTGACCTGGAAAGGCCCTCATCCTGCCAAGACTTGCCTTGTAACGGCTCCGCCCCAGTGGCCCAGGGTTGCCAAGACGGGGCGTCCCAGAAACTCCTTTCTCCAAACCGATCTCTTATGGCATCCATAGCACTGGGTTCAGGCCCTGTAGTATCATAGCCCCAGTCCGCCTCTTCGTCGTCTATCCAACGTCTCTCCCGCCAACCTCTAAATGACGGACCCAATGGGGAGGGGGGGTAGATGGCCATTGGGGCCCAGTATGACTAGAACTAGGCCACCAGCCCCCACCGGAAACCTGTGCCAAAGGGTCTAGCCCTTGACTCTGCGCACCAGCTGTCTCCACACAGTCCTCCTCACGTGGCTGGCGCAGCTTGGGTCTGACCACCAGTTGGTGAGGGGTTGCTGTTTGTAGCTTCTCCTCTTCCACAACCACCTCCTCCACGTCAGCCTCTAGAGGGACCTCCAACTCCGAATCACCTAGCGCTGTGCCTTCTGCCATCACTGACAGCCTGTCTCACCGGACCACAGCTAGGGAATGTAGGCAGTTGAAATTGGTGGGTGGGGGAGCGCTAACTTTCTCTCGGCCAGTCCACCCAACTGCACTGGAAACAAGCCACCACCAGAACGGAATAAAGCAGTTGCAATCCTTTAATTAGGTTCAGCACAGTAAACACAGGCAGGAGAAAGGCACAAGCCGGAAACAAGGTTTAAAGTTAGCGCTACACGCAATCGCAGTGTAGTGCCTTTTATATATGCAGCAATAAATCAAGTGGCAATTAAACAGTTAACATTACCCCTCCTTCCCCTAGCTGGCCTATAGGAGGAGCGCAATAAATCAATCGGCAATCAAACAGTTAATCATCCCTCCTTCCCCTAGCTGGCCTGTAGGAGGAGCGCGCCTCTGTTACATCATAAGGCAGCGTCATCTGCAAACTCCATGCCCCCATATCTCCGATGAAAGAGTTTGCTTCGTTTTGTGCGCGAGTGGTAAAGACTTCTCAAACAGCTGATGACACACCCCCGGAGAGTCCAGCAGCTTTCCCCCTCCTCGTCGTCCTCCCCAGTGATGGTGAGGCCCAATCGAGGCTCGACAGATGGACTTATTCAACCCTACTTAGCGTTTTGAGATCTGCCACAGACTTCAAATCTAGAATCTCCTCTCCTCTCCTCTCCTCTCATCCCCTCCCCTCCCCTCCCCTCCCCTCCCTCCCTTCCTTCCTTCCTTGTCGTGTGGCTTATTAATTCCGGGCCATCTGTGGGGGTGCGTGTGTGGTACAGGGACAGAACAAAACCATGGGTTTTTCTCTTCTGTTATTTCATTAGATCTTTCTGATCTTCGTAGTAATAAATTCATTCCGGGGACCAAATATTAAAAGGTTAGATTATGCTATTTTTTGGTCCTGTAAGCAACAGTGGATATATAGTGAGATGAACATGATGCTAGTATCTGAGATATACCATTTGAGGCAACAGGCTGCTTGTTGCCTCATTCCCATATTCCTGAACACCTTCCAAACATCATTTTTTTTAAAAAAACATGATAGAATGTGGAAACTGTTAAATATTCAGAGAGTGAGTACAACCCTTGTATTTATCTTCATTTAATTTTCATAAATGCAGTTGTACATTAAGTCCAATTAGTTTTTGTCTCCACACACACACACACACACACACACTGCCACCCCTGCTTTTAAGAGGGTTCTTCTACCTCCTATTCAAAGGTCAAGTATTCCTTGTCCTGCTGGAGGTGTGACCTCAGCTGCCTTGTCTTTCAACACCTCACAACCTACTCACCCCAAGGGGCAGCAGGGGGCAGACAGATTTCCTCTGCATTCTCTGTTTTTCTTTCTCTTATTTGTTAATGGGTGTGCTAATCTCCAAGTGCTTTCTTCCTATGTTTGTCTTTCCATGCACGTCTGCTCTCTTGGCTTTCATTTAAAAGGATGTACTTAGATAGGAGTTAAGCTTTGCCTATCTTCTATTTCTTTCTTATTATAAACCCACTACTGTCTGCTTAAATTGCAACAAACTGCTTCACTAGTCCTTGCTGAAGTTACATTTCCACTCTCCAGGTACATATAAAGTACTTTCTCTAACAATTCTTGCCAAATTTGTGCATCCCTGAAATAATTTCTTGCAAAAAGAGGACAACTTATTGCCTGAATGACCCCTACGACTCTTTTCTTAGGCCAGATATACCTCTGGAGCTGCTTCTGTGCTCCATAACTGTTAATCCATGACATATAATGGACATGGTTCCTGCTTCTATATCAGGGGTGAAATGCTCCCAGTTTGGACCGGATCACCCGATCCGGTAGCGATGGCGGCAGGTGGTTCGGAGAACTGGTAGCAAAAATCCCTGTGCCGCCCCCCCCATGCCCAGCTAGCCGCGCGATCATCAGAGGCTTTTTTTTTACTTTTAAAAGCTTTTTTCTACAACCTCTTCAGCCAAAAAAAATGCTTTTAAAAGAAAAAAAAAGCTTCTGATGATCACGCAGCTCAGCTCATCAGAGGTTTTTAAAAGCATTTTTTTCTGTTGTAGAAAAAATGCTTTTAAAAGTAAAAAAAAAAAGTTGGCCACGCCCACCCAGTCACATTACTCCCCCACCAAACCATGTCCACAGAACCGGTAGTAACAAATTTTATATTTCACCACTGTTCTATATCATGTATATATGTTGTATTAACACAAGGAAATTTACATGAATGGATGGAGATGATAGATCCCTAATAGCTGGTATCTGAACCTGTGATTAATAAATTAATATACACCATCAAAAGTAATAGTTAAAAGTAGTTTGCTCTACCATGAATTTATCTAGTCCCCTTAAAAACCTAACTTTCTGGAGAAGGCTACAATGCTAGGAAAATTGAAGAGGATGATCAGCAACACAGTGGATGAATTTAGTTACTGTTAGGTCTCCAGAACCAAGAAGGACCCAAAAAGATACTCCCATACAGTATTCTTTATTATTCCTCACCTTTAGGCAGAAATCTTGCCAAGCTAAAGCAACAGCATACGTCATTAAAGATATACTCTGAGAACTTCTAGGAAGGAACTGACTTTATCTTCTTCCTCCCAACCAAACTATTTAAACTTTGCTGTCTCTTGATCCTCTGGAATATAGCCCCTCCCTCCTGGTGATCCAGACTACACACCACCACAGTTACAATGGCCATGGTCTATTGTTGGAAGACCTGAAGGACCAGGTTAGGGCTAGATCATCATGGAGAAAACCTAACTATGTAGCTCCTAAGAATTTACACTGACTTGATGACACACAATCCATATTTTAAATCTATCTGAACTGGTAGCCATCTTATTTGATGACATTTTTTACTGTTTTGTAGGCAAAAAGTATAAGTGAAATCTTGATTAAATGAACCTGTGGGAAGGGACCTGCTTCTCCTGAATGTTAATTAAATTGAAAAAAAAACCCATAGCTCTTTGAATCATTTGCATAATGAGGACATTACACAAATGACACAAATGGACAAAATGATAATGTATGTCACTTGTGAAATGATGCCATTACTCAAATGACCTAAATCACAATGAATTATGCAACATTAATATAAAGCTGCCTTATCCAGACTAATTTTTGAATACACTGGATTTGTCCATTATTTTAGGGGTATTTCTGGACTGACATCTTAAAATATGCTAAATTGGAGATGCACTAAATGGAAGTTTCTGTTGACTTCCTTTTATCAGTCCTGGACCTCCTAGCGTTTAGTTTTGTTAGATAAACCCAGTTTCTAACTCTACTACATTATTCCTCATTTGCCCATTAAAAAGGTCCAAATGTTTTCTTCATAAAATATATTTTTTAATCTTCTAAAAAAATAGACTTTTTCTATGTTGATCGCACTGTTTTCCTTTTTCAGCTTTACAAGATCTTTTCTCAGACATAGTAACCAGAATTGTGTGGAATATTCCAAGTGTAGTTTCACCAGAGATCTATATAAGAGCATTATTCTATTGGTTGTTTTATTTTCAATTTCCTTCCTAATGTTTCAAGCATGGAATTTGTCTTTTTTACAGCAGCCACACATTGCACTGAATTAAGAAGAGCTTTGATGTTCTGTGCAAATTTACTTCCTTCCTCCATTCCTTTTAACAGAGCATAGCTGATATCTATCGCTGGCATAAAGGCATAAAAGCAAAAACAATTGACTTTAGCTTACATTTTAATTTTGAGAGAAAAGAAAAAAGAAATGTTGGAGAGGTAGGGGATGGAAATAATTGGTATTAAAAGCCTGAGCTAATCCCTTGCATGTCCATTTCCAATTCTGAAAAGAGCAACATACAATTGCTTGAGTTAGAAACAACATGTTAATAATTACTATGGTGCATATGGACAAAATAGTTTCATAAATCTAAAATCTCCTTGAAGTTGAGCTTGACTTTCATGACTTAATGAGCATAGCAGTAGCAACAGCATTTAGACTTATATACTGCCCCATAGTTCTTTACAGCACTGTCTGAGCAGTTTACAGTGTCAACATATTGCCCCACCTCCCACCCCCGGCAGAACAATCTGGGTCCTCATTTTAGCAACCTCAGAAGGATGGAAGGCTGAGTCAACCTGGAACTGGTCAGGTTTGAACTTCTGGCTGTGGACAGAGTTAATCTGCAATGCTGCATTCTAACCACTGTGCCACCATGATTCATGGTAATGAACATAGCCATGCAGTATTCTTGACAGAAGTATAGAAATAATTTAAAATTGCCTTCCAGGAAACTTTTCTCCCCCTTATTTTCAGCTTCTCATTCTAGCCAACAGCATTGGAATTTCCTAATCTTTAGCCATCAAAATAGGTTAAAATCTGCTTAGCTTCTGAAGTTGAACTGAGGTGCCATCTGCTAAATCTGCCAACTTCGTTTAGCAAAGGTGAAAGAAATCTGGGCAAGCAACTCTCTTCCATCTTTAACATGTCACTTAAGAAAAAAAATGGAATGATTAGCTTGATTTGGTGCTGATTTCATCCTGCTTGAAAACAGTTTTACAAATATTTCCTCCAAGGAAATAATTGCTCCTTTGAGGATGTTGTTATTTGCCTAGGCCTTTGCTGAACCCCAATTAACTTTAACATTGCTCCTGTGAACTTCTGAACCTGTTTTATATCTGATTCTGTAGCTTTGCCCCAAGCCATTTAAAAAGCAGATGCAACCTTCATTCTATTTGCCCCCAAATATCCTAAGGGAAAAATAAAAGGGGATGGATATTACAGAGAGATGAAAATGAAATTACACCTGTATCATTGAATACTAATTTATCCTATGTGAGAGTCACATATCATTATTCTCAAACAAGGGATGGTGGTGGCCACCCCTGCCCTTTTCAGAAATGTCCACTGTCAGATGAAAACTTGAACGAGATGAACAAATTTCAGAAGGTAGGCCATAGAGAAGTAATTTTATTTGAGTCTCACTGATTCTTAAAGATGGAACATTGTGTTGTGTTTATCTTATCTATCTATCTATGAATGGGAGTTTATAGGAAGCAGAAAATGGAACATGGGAAGTTCTAAACAACCACCAGATGGAAAAGAAGTTCATAAATAGCTTATCACAATTCAAAATGCTTAAAGTGCCACCACCTTAAAGAATGCACACACATGCAATATTCTCTATGTTACCTCTCATATTTGCATTAAAATTGCTTATTAAAGCTTATTTAATTTCTTGCTTTCTTAATTATGCCTATTGCAGAATAGGACTTGATTCCATTAATTAATTAATTCCACCTTCTGTCTGTCCTTCCATCCATCCATCCATCTTCCATACAATTTTTCATTGATCTACAGAATCTTAGACTCATAAAGTTGGAACAGGCCATTTAAGCCATCACGACCATCACACAGTACATATAAAACACCAATGATGAGCTGCGTCGGTTCATTTCAATGGGACAATTTGTGATATGGAGGTAAAAGAATTCATCTTGCTGAAGCAAATGGAGCAGTCCCAGCAGCTTTCTCATCAATTTTGCTACTACTGGTGGAATTGCTGGAAGGGACTGTTGGAGAAATAAAACAACATGGCAGTTGACTCCACTCTTTAAATGCTGGGTGTGTTGAATGGGGAGATGTTAGTTACAATGAGTTTTGAAATGATGTTTGCATCATATCTTCAAAGGTTTCTGCAGTCCTAATAGTTCTGGAAGGAAAAGAGAAGGAAGGGAGGGAGAAGCAGACTAGATATGACTAATAAATATGGAACATAGAATGCATGTAACAAGACATGGAATTGCTGTTGTCCCATCTAGTTGGCCTTCTGTTATTCTGTTCAGCAATTATCATCTATGAACTTCTGAAAAGATCTAAATTGGAAGGTCAACTTTAATTTGAAGATCATTAAGAGGATGAGGCAGCTGGGATTTAACCTGTAAACAAAGACGTAGCAGCTTGACAAACAAAACACTAAGAGCTCACTTTAAGCAAATTACTCTGATTTTGCAGAGTGCTGGACTGCTTCCTTCTGGGCATTATTGAAAAAGATTATTTATGCTTCTCTCCTTCTCTTGGCTCCCTCCCACTGGCTTTTTCTTGTTTCTAGTTAAAAGGATCAGGTAACAAATGGAGAGATTTGCTCTTAAGTATCTCTTGGGATAGTGGGAGCCCATGTCTGTGGTATGTACCTTTTCATGATATCCTTAAGGCTCAGGGAGACTATCACTCAGGTGCAGTTCATATTTTCTATGGACATTTGTGTTCCTAGAGGGTACCAATGAAAAAATAGAGTTTGTTCTTCCCACAGGAGGGCAAAAAAGGATACATAGGAGACTTCCCCATAGGCTTGAGCAAGGCAGCTTCACCAAGGGTGTCAGCATTCCAGCGCTGACATATTAAGGAGAGGAGAAGCTTGAACTTTTGCCTACTTAATTCCTTTGAAGATTCTGTTTCCTCAGAGATGGGGGGAGAGGGGACATTCCTGTGATCTGATGGAGATGGGATGAGAAGAGTGGCTTGGAAGATAGCCAATGAGATGCATAGAATTGGGGATCGGAAAGGGAGGGCTTGGGGGGCAAAGGTCAGTGCTAACTACAAAAGAGCCAGGGACAGATCACTATGCTCAATAAAGAGAAAATTTCCTCAAAAATCGGCAGTTTGGAAATTCATTTATTTTGAGATAGCATCGAAACCTGACAAAGGGTTCATTTCTAATGGAGCATCCTTATCTACCCTTATCCATAGCAAGTAGATGCCCCAATAAGAATTTTTGTAGGTCATGTTTTCATGACATTATCTCTCTTTCATCCTCAGTCCACCCCAAAGGCAGCTTAATATGCAGAGCACATCATGAGAAAGGTGGGGTTAGACGAATCACAAGTTGGAACTAAGATTGCCGGGAGAAAAATCACCAAACTCAGATATGCAGATGATACCACTCTAATGGCAGAAAGTGAAGAGGAACTAAAGAGCCTTCTAATGCAGGTGAAGGAGGAGGGTGCAAAAGTTGGCTTGAAACTCAAATTAAGAAAACTAAGATCATGGCTCCTGGCCCTCTCAATTCCTGGCAAATAGATGGGGAAGAAATGGAAGTAGTGACAGATTTTATTTTCCTGGGCTCCAAGATCACTGCACATGGGGACTATAGCCAAGAAATTAAAAGATGCTTGTTCCTGGGGAGGAAAGCTATGGCAAATCTAGATAGCTTACTAAAAAGCAGAGACATCACCCTGCCAACAAAAGTGTGTATAGTCAAGGCTATGGTTTTCCCAGTTGCAATGTATGGTTGTGAAAGTTGGACCATGAGGAAGGTTGAGCATCAAAGAATTGAGGCCTTTGATCTATGGTGCTGGAGAAGACTCCCACGAGTCCCTTGGACTGCAAGGCGATCAAACCTGTCAGTCCTAGAGGAGATCAACCCTGATTGCTCTTTAGAAGGCCAGGTCCTGAAGATGAAACTCAAATACTTTGGCCATCTAATGAGAAGGAAGGACTCACTGGGGAAGAGCCTAATGCTGGGAACGATTGAGGGCAAAAGATGAAGGGGACGACAGAGAATGAGGTGGCTGAATGGAGTCACTGAAGCAGTCAGCATGAGCTTAAATGGTCTCTGGGGGATGGTAGAGGACAGGAAGGCTTGGAGGAAAGTTGTCCATGGGGTCACTATGGGTCAGACACAACTTCGCAGCTAACAACAACAATTCTCAAATAGCATTTTTCTTCTTCTCCCAACACATGCCTCATCACATACACTACCTATGAGTGTTTTACTGAATGATAGTTGGGATTGTGTAGCCAGGGAATTGGGCTTGCCTACCTCCTATTGGCTGTCTAAGGCCTTTGTGGCACTGGTTCTTTCTGATCTCTGGGCAGTCTTTTCTAGGCCAGCCTATTATTATCAGTGCAAGAGAGGAGTTCATTCATATTGGGCTCTCTACCTATGCCTGGCAGTTCTCTGATTCCAGTGAGCTAATTTGTGGACTGTGCATTTGAAAACCCAGCAGCTGAACAGCCATCTCGCCCCACTTCTTTTGAAAACTCTCCCAAAACAGGCAGCTGCTCCAAAGGCTGCCAAAACCAGAAAGGAAAATTGAGAGGTTGAAGAATAAATAGCTAGCCCTGGAGCCTAAAGGCTCCTCCCAAGCTATTCTTGCCACTTCCCAGCTGTGACAGCCTTAGGATCTGCTGAGAATGCTTAGAAATGAGGAGAGACAGTGCAAGAATTTGGAAGAAAAAAGCAGAAGGATTGGGAGGCAAGTTTATTAATAGGCTATCTCATTAACATCAGCCCAGTCTGGATGGCCTCTGCAAAAACAAAAACCCAAACAAAACAAACAGAGATCCAGAATGTTCAAAGAGACTCTGTTTGATAAAAACAGGTTGAAGGTTAAACACTAAAATTTACACACTGTAAATAATATAAACACACTAAAAACAGGTTCCTATCACTCAACACTGTACTGTACTTAACTTCTAATTCTTGCATCAAAACTCCTTATTGAAGCCAGTGTGCGTCTGTCACCCCAAAGGCTCTAAGTCAGGACTGTCAAACTTGCAGCCCGTGGGCCGGATGCATAATGTGCTGGCCATGCCCATGACCAGTTTAGCAAAGGGGGTAAAAGTCCTGACATGTCATGCTGCTGTGATGACGTGAGTTTGACACCCTTGCTCTAAGTGTTTGTTGAAGGGGTTTGTTTTGCATTAAGAGACCTGATGCTGAGGAGTTGGAGAACTTCACCTGCATTACCAGAGAGCATTCCCCCTGCTGTGATGCATGTCAAACACTACAGCTGATTTATCTGATATATCTGGTTTTTGGAGGGGATGCACCTCAGTAAAACAGGAGAGCATCTAGAAGTTGATGGAAAGATCATGGTAATAATGAAGCTTATGAAGCAAGCTGTCAGCATTCCAGAAAAGTCCCAACTCCAAGTAAAGATGCGGAAGCAAGCATTTTCCAAAGTTCTCTCTTTACTAGAATAGGCAAACTGGCACATCTGGGAAAACCCGAATCTGAAAAGCCCGGGTTTTCCTTCAGTAAGTCAAAGCTCCCAAAACCATCCCCTTTCCCCCCCAGTCATTGATGCTCCAATCAATGTTGGTTCCACCTCGATCCAACCCCCTGACCACTCCTTCTCCAGTTGCTGGATGGCCTGACCTTGACCGACAGGAAGAATGCTATTATGTCAACTAACAACCCCTCTCCTTAATCTCCCCTCCTACTTTCCCACACATGAGAAGGTGGCAGCATTGAAGCTTCTAGCCTAATATGGCTTCCAAAGCTGACACAAGCATTAAGTAACACTCTTGGTGGCATCAGTGCCCATGCTTTCCTTCTGAGAAGACTGTAGATCCCTTACATTTCATAGGACTGTGATGGCAAACCTATGGCACACGTGCCAGAAGTGAAATGCTGGAGCCATCTCTCCAGGCACATGAGCCGTTGCCCGTTGCTCTTTTGATGGAAGCACTGGCCAATAGGTCTTCACGTGCACAGGAGTGCCAGAAACTGGAAGAGCAGCTGCTCGGTGCACATGTGCGTGTCAGGAAGATGATCTTCCCATTTCCGGCACACGCATGTGCACCGGCCAGCTGGTCTTCATGCACACATGCACACCAGAAACTGGAAGATCATCTTCCCGGCATGCACATGCACACTGGGTGGCTGCTCTTACAGTTTTCATCACACGCACACGCACACATGACCCGTTTTGGCACTCAGTGCCAAAAAGGTTTGCCAGGACTTCCTATTGACAATAGCCAGAGGAACAATAGTCCTAGTCTTTGTAACATCCATGCCAGGAACAAATGAAAAGAAAAACAAGAGATCATATCAGTTCCATGGGGCTGTATGAGAAAAGCAGCATCCCTTTCATAAACATGTCTCAACAACGGCTACTGACTAATCCCATTTGCTGTCTCCCAGACCATTGCAGGGCTTATCTCCAGCACAGCTCTGTGGTTCCATCTTTTTCTCTCTCTCTTTGTGAGTCTTTTATGTCCAGGCTGTGATAAATGCTTTATTAAAGTGATTTTGCATGGAAACCCAACAAGTGACAAATGTGCCAACACACTGGGTTCTCTGGCGTGCTCTGTCATCAGGCCATGGTGGACCTCCTTGGAACAGCCAGAAGACAGCTTGATTGCATTTGATTAAATAACATTTATGTTTGTGTAATGAGGCAGGATAATCAAAATAAATGTCCTTCCCTGGTCACTTCAGTGATTCTGGCACCAAAAAGCTTCAAATGCTTTTTGAAGCTTTTCAAAAAGCTCCCTGAAAGGGGAGAAAAAGAGGGGGTACATTTTGAAGCAGGAGAAAAAAGAAGACACTAGCATTTTTTATAGCTACAGTTCATTTTAATTTGTTGTCTTCTTTTCGTCAACGTGGCCAAAACCAACTCACTGTCTTTGGCTTAATGCCGTAGACTATGCTGGATATGTGAGCTGGTGTTATAGCAGTGGTGAATATTACTGACACTGCTATAAAAACCCATCAGAATTACCCATGAAATTGAAGTATATAGTCCAAAAAGTTGGCGAATACACTATAGTCCTCTTACTCAAGATGCTTTGGTACCTTCTGCTTGCTTAGAACTAGGATTTTGGTCCTCATAATTATGATTACTATGTTGGCTTAAGTGGCATTTTTGACACGGATTGCTACAGAATGTTAAGGCTGAAATAGAAGAGAATATCTGAAGCTGTGCAGTTCTTTGTCATCTCTGGTTTGCTTATCAATGTTTCATTACTTAATAAGGTAATATCACTGGCATTAGTGGCTGGAACTGGCATTAATATATTAATCCATACTTTCCTGTTCCTGATGCAATCACAACGACTACTGCTATGAAAAGGATTCATTCCTCTGTTGTATCAAGGAAGCTAAAGCATAGAATGCAGAATAATACTTGGAAGGGACCTTGGAGTTCTTGTACTCTGCTCAAGCAGGAGACTCTACGCCATTCTGGACAAATGACTGTCCAATCTTTTCTTAAAACCCTCCAATGATGGAGCGCCCACAACTTCTGGAATCAAGCAGTTCCACTGATTAATTGTTCTCACTGATAGGAAATGTGTCCTTCATTCTAGGTTGGCGCTCTGTTTGTTAAGCTTGCATCCATTGCTTCTTGTCTTGTCCTCAAGTACTTTGGAGAATAGGTTGACTCCCTTCTTCTCTGTAACAGTCCCTCAAACATTGGAAGATTGCTATCTTCATCTTTGATATATCTGATCTGATACCTCTTAGGGATCTCATTGTCTTAGCAAGATGCTGTCTTCAAGCTATTCCTATTACTATAAAAAACTCATTTCAGAAAGTGATCCTGTTTTGTCTCAAATGAGCCTACTTTGTTAATACTTTGCTACAGAATAAAAAAGTTGGAAGGGATCTTGATGGTCTTCAGTCCTGCTCAAGCAGGAGACCCTGTATTATTTCAGACAAATGGTTGTCCAATCTCAAAAACCTTCAGTGTTGAAGCACCCACAACTTCTGGAGGCAAGTCCATTCCATTGATTAATTGTTCTAACTGTCAGGAAATTTCTCCTTAGTTCTAGATTGGTTCTCTCCTTGATTAGTTTCCATCCATTGCTTCTTGTCCTGCCACTCTTTGCTTCATAATAATAATTGGTTGGCATCTGCCATAACTATAACTATTTTAATATGAGTGCCTCTGCCATAATGATAAAAATTAAACGTGTACAAATGTGGTGTTTCTTTGAAAAGTGCTTACATTGGACAAATTCACTTAATGAAGTTTCATTGGGACAATGTAAATATCAAGAAATGAAAGCTGAATCATTAGTTTTTAAAAACACTCTCAGGAACTTTATATTCAAAACCACACAAATTATAGGAAGATGCCTATGCAGACTTCCTAGGTTAAGAAATGCTGCAAATTTAAATGGTTATAAAATTTTTGAGATAATTAAAAAAAAAAACAATAAAAATAATGTCAGACAGGAAGGCTGCCTTATTAAATAAAGTGGATCAGATTTCTCCTTATTCTCAGAACCTTTGCTGAAATTGCTATTTTTGTTTTTCAAAATCTGCAAACATATCTCATTTGGCTGTTAATTAAAATGCAATGCCTATTCTCTTCAATTGTGCTTCTCTTCAAAAAAGCAAGTCCCGTCATTTTGTATTTTCACTTCTTGCATTGCCAGTCCATCCTCTGAATAGAAAATATAAGCTCGATTGTTTGTAAGATGTGATTTTGAAAAGAAGGCTGTACACACCCTGCCACCAGAAGTTGTTACAGCTGAAAATAGAAAACTCAACAAACTCAACAGCTTGTACTTGACTTTCTTCTGATCTTGAAATTGTAGACTTGAGCGGGTTCTAAGGTAGCTGTCTGAGCATCACACGTATAATAGCAGGCAACCGAGACAATCTGGAAAGGGTTTGCAAGCCAAAGACGCAAAACTACAAGGCAAACCAGATTATCAGACATTAAAGCTTTAAATTCCAAATGAATCTGGCAGATGGGAAGGGCTCAATAATTCAGTTAACCTGAAACTTTTTTTTTATTGAAAAAGTTTTTCAAATACAAATTTTCCCCCTTTTTTCAAAGAATCCAAAATAGATAGTTCCAATCCACTCAGTTTAAGGCCATTTTCACATCCCAAAAGTACAGCACTGCAGAGGTCTGTCACTCTCCTCAAGATAATATAAACCGATACTTTGTCTCAGCTATATTTTCATGTATTCAATCATCTCTTAGATAACTGGCATTACACTGTTGTTTAGTCTAAAAGTTTTTATTTTTATAGGACCTGCTTCTTCTTTTCTTGACTTTTTGTGGCTTAGATCTCCATCCTGGTTTCCTTTCTATAAGTTGTATATCAACTGTTTGGTTTCCATGCTGATCTATAACTTGATCTTGTTGATTTTGCTTTTGTGGCTTAAATCTCCATTCTGGTTTCCTTTCTATGAGTTGTATATCAACTGATTGATTTCCATGCTGGTCTGTAACTTGATAAGTCATCACATTAGAATCCAAAACCGCCTCTCTTGTATTTATAAATAGTCCAACTGAGACCTCTGAAGGAGAATCCAGAAGTGGCTCGTCTACAAAGACCTCTGTAACTTGTTGTTTTTCCATTACCTCCACCTCCATTTGTTTATCATGAATTTCTATCTCTTGTTGATTTTGCTTTTCTTTATTCCACTCATGTATTACACATGGAGATGTTGAACCCAGTTTGAGAACCTTATAGTAAAATTCTTCCACTTTTTCAACAGTATTTAGTTGATATCTTTCTCCTTGATATCTCAATATTATACCAACTGGAGCATCCCACCTGAATGAGATGTTTTGTTTCTTTAGCTCAGTAACCAAAAATCCAAATTTCTTTCTATCTTTTAACATCTTGGGCGGCAACTCTTTATATATCCAAATCTTTCTTCCATTCAGTTCTAGAGTAGAATTAAAGGATTTTTGCACAATATCATTTCTTATTCCTTTATCTGTGAAGTAAATCACCACATCTCTAGGCAATTGCCTTTGCTTTGCAATCCAATAATTTACTCTATAGGCCTTGTCAATCTTACAAGATACCTCTTCAGGATGAACCTTTAAAATCTCAGCCAGAACTGCAGCAGATATTTTTCTTAAATCATCTCTATTATCTTCCTGTAATCCTCTCATTCTAACCGCAAATTCCGTGAGCCTGTATTGCATCATTGTAACTTCTTTTTCAATCCCTTGTTTTATATTATCTGCATTGTAAGTCTCGTGATCAGCTTCCTTTTTAGACTTTACTTCTGAACTATTATCTTGAGTATTTATCAAATCCTTTTCAATTCTTTGTATTTTATTATCCAAATTATGAATCTTATCATCAACTTCCTCCATTTTAGACTCTAATAACTTGATATCTGTATCCATCTTTATAACTATTTCTGAAAAAGCATTGACCACTGTTACAATCTTTCGTTGCAAATTATCATCCTTTAGTTGTATCAATTCTTTAATTTCCTGCCTAAATTTTTCAAGATTCTGGTTCACAATCTCATCATGTCTTGCCATCTCCTCCAAAACAAATTCTTTTAGGTTAAAACCATTCTTCTGAGTCTGCAAGTTCAAAACTTGTTCACATAGTTTGTAAATGGGGAACCCCCCCCCCCAGCTGCTTGTTTGTCTGGCTTTGTTAGTTTTGACGCTATCCTGCCACACAGACAAATTCTTTTTAAAGAAAAAGGACTTCTCTCCAAACAAAGTCAGTATCAAATCTCCAAGAAGAAAGAAACATAAAATAAAAATTTTCTTCTCAATTGTAGCCAGTGCTATTTATTCTGCTACTTTGTAGCTTGTTAAACTATTCAGACGGAAGGACTTTCGCTTTCAGCTCTCTTCTTCTCAAACCTCAGCGGTCGCCATTTTAAACTTTTTTTTCCTTCACTTTTAAGATTGCTTATAAAATCATTAAAAATACTTGTGATTTAGGGTCCAAAGTCCAGATCTCATCCTCTTTGATTGAGCAATCTGTTAATTCTCATTGAAAGGCTTGGTCCCGTCACCTGGCTCTGCAAAGAGCAGAGTTCTCCCGAAGCCCGGAGCAGCAGCGAAGAAAATAGGGAGCCTCATCCTGCTTCGTCCCCAAGAGTAAAACAAAAACTCTGGGGACTTCGCAGAGGGCTCTACCTGCCCTCGCCTGCTCTATCTCACATTTCCTTATGGAAATGGAGTTTTTCGAGCCACCTTTCAGCTGTGAAGGCGGCTCTTTATGTGCGACGGGGCTGGCGGTCCCAAGAGACCGTCTGACAGCGACAGAAACCAAACCGGAAGCCTGTTAACCTGAAACTTTGATTTATTTTATATGCACTTTAGGAGACTTGATCATCTATTGACAAATATAAGGAGTGCTTAGCCAAAATATTTGGTCTAGTGGTTAAGGTAGCATTGGTGGCATCAGCCATTCAGTGTATTTTGACCCTTGGCCAATCTATGGATGAGCACTCTCCATACCCCTCTTTCTCGCACTGCCTCCTTCAGATCTTCAACGGTCATCTCAGTGTCATCTTTTGTAGTGTCCAGCCAGGGGTTACTAGGGAGGAACCTTCTGCTTTTTCTGCTGATCATTCCCACCATGATTTTTTTTTTATTTGATTTATATGCCGCCCTTCTCCGAAGACTCAGGGCGGCTTACAATGTGCTCAGCAATAGCCTTCATCCTTTTGTATATTTATACGAAGTCAGCTTATTGCCCCCACAACTGGGCCCTCATTTCACCTACCTTAGAAAGGATGGAAGGCTGAGTCAACCTTGAGCCTTGGCGAGATTCGAACCCTGCAGTAATTGCAGGCAGCTGGTCTTAATAACCAGCTTAATAACAGGGTGCCTTAAACCCCTGTACTACCAAGATTGACTTTTTAAAGTGAGTCAACTCTGATGATATGACCAAAGTATGACAGCCTCTGTTTGGTGATCTTGGCTTCAAGTGATATTTTTGGTGTGGTGGTAATGAACAATATAAGCCTATTATACTGTCCAACATGGCTCTGGCCTGGAAAAAGACCTAGTGAACTACTCCAATTTAGTGGTTAAGGCACCAGGCTAAAAACTCAGAGACCGTGAATTCCATTCCTGCCTTAGGCATGAAAGCAGGTTGGGTAACTTAGAGCCAATCACTTACTCTCAAGCCAAACTTTCTCACAGGTTATTGTTGTGGGGAAAATAGGAAGATAGGAAATCATGGAGATATAGCAGTAGTAATATTTCTTCATTCTTCTATCTCCATGATTTCCTATCTTAGCAATGCTGGCAGAGTGTTATGGGAGTTGTTATTAAAAATATCTGGAGTACTTCAGGTTGCCTACCTGAATCTTCAAGCTTTCTTCTGAATATTTGATATAGACATTTCAATCTTGCAGTAATGTAGTTAACAACAATATCCAATATTTACTATTTTGATGTTTTACATTGTTGCTTTTACTTGGTTGTAAATTGCTTAGAATCACCTCTTGGTAGATGGGTGGCATACAAATTTAAAAAAATAAATAATTTAGTAAATAAAATATACCAATTGTCATTTTGATTTTTAATTCAAAATCTATAGCAAATTTTTCCGAAATAAGATTCTTGTAAACAGCACCAAAATTCAAGAGCTCCTCCATATTAATTGGTAGTCTGTCTTTTACTTCTGAAGGGCAGATACAAATTTTGCATGTCTAAGTAATGAAAAGAAGGACTGGGGTGACATGATAGCAGAGGTCCAATATCTCAGGGGCTGCCACAAAGAAGAGGGAATCAAGCTATTCTCCAAAACACCTGAAGGCAGGACAAGAAGTAATGGATGGAAACTAATCAAGGAGAGAAGTAACCTAGAACTAAGGAGAAATTTCCTGAACATGAGAACAATTAAACAATAGGACAACTTGCATCCAGAAGTTGTGGATACTCCATCACTGGAGGTTTTTAAGAATAGATTGGATAACCATTTATCTGAAATGGTATAGGATCTCCTGCTTGAGCAAGGGGTTGGACTAGAAGACCTCCAAGGTTCCTTCCAACGCTGTTATTCTGTTAAATTCTTTCAAGATGACATTGTCCTCTATGAATCTCCCCACACATTGAGAAAATCACCTCAGGATGCATTTTACTGAAATACACCTTTCTGTATTATGTCACTTTGAGATTCTTCTCTTTTTTTGATACCATGCTTCATTTGTTTCAGGATAACCCCAGGAGTTGACTACTTTGCAGACACAAAAATACCCCTTCATCTGAATAAATCTCATCATCCATGAACAGCTTTTAGATGTGCCTCCATCTCTATCTTTCTCTTGAATACTATAGGTGCAGTATGGCTATTATGCTTGCCCTGTTATGCTTCATGCTGGTGTGACATGAAGCCGAAAACACCAGCCTGAAAATGACGAATGAGACTTCGTCAAAACGTCGCCAAGACACTTCCAGTTTTACGTGGGAGAAAACCCGAATAACCAAAAACCGACATACAAACACCCGCGAAAACCTCAGAAAACACACACACACACACACACGTGTGTGTGTGTGTGTGTGTGTGTGTGTGTGTTTCTTTTAGCCAGGTTTTCCCTACGTAGCCAAGGTTTTTTTGTAGCTCCAGCTCAGTAGAATCACATCCACTTGGTTCTGGGCTTTTTTTCCTTTCTAAACCTAGCAAGCTCTAACTGCTAGGTGGGAGACCTAAATAGATCCATTTCTAGCTCATTAGCTGTCATCAGTAGGCCACACCCATATCCTCCCTGTAAAGGTACAGTATCAATTTTCTTACTTCTTTGTAGGGTTTATGTGTGTTTTTCTTCTAGCCAGGTTTTCCCTACGTAGCCAAGGTTTTTCTGTAGCTCCAGCTCAGTAGAATCACATCTACTCCTTTCTAGAAGAAAAACACACATAAACCCTACGAAGAAGTAAGAAAATTGATACTGTACCTTTACAGGGAGGATATGGGTGTGGCCTACTGATGACAGCTAACGAGCTAGAAATGGATCTATTTAGGTCTCCCACCTAGCAGTTAGAGCTTGCTAGGTGTTAGAA
This sequence comes from Arizona elegans, assembly GCA_022577455.1. NCBI lineage: Eukaryota > Metazoa > Chordata > Lepidosauria > Squamata > Colubridae > Arizona > Arizona elegans. The sequence goes on along the minus strand of JAKOOJ010000001.1, from coordinate 3,544,725 downwards.
AGGAAAAAAGCCCAGAACCGAGTAGATGTGATTCTACTGAGCTGGAGCTACAGAAAAACCTTGGCTACGTAGGGAAAACCTGGCTAGAAGAAAAACACACATAGACCCTACGAAGAAGTAAGAAAATTGATACTATGCCTTTACAGGGAGGAGATGGGTGTGGCCTACTGATGACAGCTAACGAGCTAGAAATGGATCTATTTAGGTCTCCCACCTAGCAGTTAGAGCTTGCTAGGTGTTAGTTTCTGGGCCTTTTTTCTGCTGACAAACTGCAACTCTGTGTTGCTCTCTGGGAGACTCAGACAGCTATTTCTGCCTATTAAGGCATCATCAGTGAGCCACACCCACTTCTCAGATATCCTCCCTGTAAAGGTACAATGTGTCTTTTTTCCTTTTTCGTAGGCTTTTATGTGCAGATTCTTTCTAGCCAGGTTTTACCTACGTAAACTAAGTTGTTCTACAGCCCTGGTTCTGTGAAATCTCATTCACAAGTTTCTGGGCCTTTTTTCTGCTGACAAACTATATATATATGACACATCAATAAAATTATCTGTGTTTATGTGCATATACAGTATACCAGAGGTGGGTTTCAGCAGGTTCTGACCAGTTCTGGAGAACCGGTAGCGGGAATTTTGAGTAGTTCTGAGAACCAGTAGTAAAGATTCTGACTGGCCCCGCCCCATCTATTCTCTGCCTCCCAAGTCCCAGCTGATCGGGAGGACATGGGGATTTTGCAGTAATCTTCCCCTGGAATGGGGTGGGAATGGAGATTTTATGGTATCCTTCCCCTGCCACGCCCACCAAGCCACGCCCACCAAGCCACACCCAGAGAACCGATAGTAAAACATTTTGAAACCCACCACTGCAGTATACATACAGGTAGCCCTTGATTTATGACCACAATAGAGCCCCAAATTTATGTTGCTAGGTGAGACATTTGTTAAGTAAGTTTTACCCCACATTATGACATTTTTTGCCACAGCTGTTAAGTGAATCACTGCAATTGTTAATTGAACGGTTGTCAAGGGAATCTGGCTTCCCCATTGACTTTGCATGTCAGAAGGTTGCAAAGTTGATCGCCTGATCCTGAGATACTGCAACCCTCAAAAATGTGAACCAGTTGCCAACCATCCGAATTTTGATCACATGACATGGGGAAGCTACAACCGTTGTAAGTGTCAAAACAGTCATAAGTCATTTTACTTAGTGCTGCTGTAACTTTGAATGGTTACTAAAAATGGTTGAAAGTTGAGGACTACCTGTACTTATACACAGCAGCGCATATTGTCAATGCCTGGAATTCACTATCTGACTCTGTGGTTTCTTCCCCAAATCCCCAAAACTTAGACTGTCTACTGTAGACCTCACCCCATTCCTAAGAGGTCTGTAAGGGGTGTGCATAAGTGCATCAACGTGCCTACCATCCCTGTCCTAATGTTTTATTTTATTCGTATCCTTTTCATGTATTTATAATTATTTTTATACTTGTATCTGTCATAAAATATTGTATATGTTTGACAAAAATAAATTAATAATAATAATAATAATAATAATAATAATAATAATAATAATAATAATAATACACATGTTAAAGCATACACGTTCAAGGCAGGAGAACAATTTTCAGTTCATTTCCTGAAATAGAAGGGTAAGAGGACTCAATAGCAGGAAACTTTCCAATGGAAAGACATAATACTCTGCTGTCCAGACTGTATTATCTTGCAAACTGAACCAAAGTAACAAAGGGAATTTCTTAAACCAGTTTTTGAAGTCAAGCCAGGAAAAACACAAAATAGGAGCATCTTAAAGTGTGCATATTCCTTAGTTTGGTTCAGCAGCAAAATGTAGGAGCTCATTTATCAGCGAAGCCTGAATCCTACAAATTCATAATATAATACATTTACCAATGTATACAGATACTCATCACATTATTCTCCTGCAAAAAACAACGGGAAAAAAACAGTAATAAATGGTAGCCAAATGTAATTGGAAGCAAGAGATAAGAGAAAACAAAACTGAACAAAATCAAATTAACATCAACTCTGTCTTTTACACCATCCCATAATGTTCTGCTTTAAAAACAACATCCTTGTTTTCTCCACAAACCTATACACTGACTTTAACACTACCTTTTGTTCTTTAAACCTCTCACTTCTGTCCTTCTCAGAAGCTCATCCACTCCATCCAATCACAACTTTGTCCATCAATTCTCTTGCTCTTTATCAATTTATTCTTCTTTCATGCATTTGTTTTGTGATTAAGTCCAAACTCAGTGTAACTACACTTAAATTAGGCATCAGCCATATTTGGCTTACAGGCTACCTAAAATCCCATAAGAGGGACACTTAGAATGGTGAGGGCAGAAGTACTTGATCTATATAGGATTTTGGTAGAATATTGAGGGGGTGGTCAAGGGACAAAAAAGGTGTTTTAAGTTTTGCAGAAGTATAAGGTACCTATTATACCATGTCAGGGGCATAGAACCAGAATAACACTGTGAACTGATCAGAATAGTATGTTTATTGCTATTTGCCTATGTACAGGAATCTCACCAGTCTAACTGCACTCACTACAGAACAACTAGATAAGTACACCTAGAGGGTGTGTCTGCTTTCTGCTGCTTCATCCCCTTCAATGATTCCAGGCTAGCCAGTCTCTCAACTTCTCTCCCCACTTCATCCACAGATTCTACCACATGCATACCACATTAAAATCCCCCAAAGGATAATTGTTTCTATTCAGATATGGTTTAGATAGTTTGTTTATTATGGCCAAATCCCACCCCTCCCCACCCTTCCCAGGAGTCTCCACGCAGCCTGTTTTGGATGCGAGGTAAGTGCAAGGCCCACACAGAAGATCGGAGAGGGGGAAAAAATGGGCCTCCCGGAAGCTCTGGAGGACCTCCGGAGTCCGGGGAGGCAGTTTTCGCCCTCCCAGAGGCTTGAGGAAAGCCTCCGGAGCCTGGGGAAGGCAAACACCCCCCCCCCTTAGTGCAGGAGGCCAACTAGTCCATACCCACCATGACCACACCCACACAGCAACCGGGCAGAGAACCGCAAAAAATGCTAAAATTTTTGAAGCCCACCCCTGCATTTATGTGTGTGTGTGTGTGTGTGTGTCTGTGTGTGTGTGTGTGTGTGTGCATTTTGCTGATAAAGAATGCCCCCTTCCACATGTTGGGGTAGACCAGGTGTCTCGGTAAAACATTTAAAATATATATATTTGAGGGCACCTCTAAGAATGAACTGGTGAATCGCTTTAGAAACCAGAAGGTTCAATAAGAAAAAGTTAGCTAAGAGTTCAAGTGGCAAGCTTGTTTTTTATAGCAGAAATACCTCTGGGCTTAGTTTTATTCACCTGTCAGTCTCTGGTCCTTATCTATGGGAGAACAGACTCCCAGAAAAAGGGAGAATCAGGGGATTTCATAAAAACAAAAACGACTGAAGGGAAAGAGCAGGTAGAATTCCTTTCATTCTTTTGTGAGCTGCCGCAACTGCTAGGGAGAATTAATGGAGAGCAATTTATTAGCACAATTCTCATTAGTTTAATTAGATTACATTCTTTCCCTCTTAGCTGCTTTCTAATTTGGCTGTATGAGAATGAAAGTTGAATATTAATTTTTGTGTGTTCATTCAGACTTAATGAACTGAAGGGAAGGATTCACCGCGTTTAGTGTCTGCTTTGAATGCAGTTTAGCCCTTTTTGTTCTATAAGGGAGTCTGTTTTGATGAAAGCCAACAAATGAGAGTTTTTTTATGTACACAAGGAAGGCAATTCAGGCATAGGGAGAAGCTGCAGGCAAGAATGAATCAATCTGGGTGGGACCTGGATCTTATCACTCCCAACCTACTGCCTTTGGATACAATATCCTAGATTGAGCCAGGAGATCCATAGTCTATCTGTTGTCTTTGGGGGCATGGCTCCTGCAATAGCCAATGCTGACATTTGGCAAATGTCTAGCACAATGTTGTTGTTTTTTAATGTTTAAAATAAACACTAAAATTGGATGGTAACTTATCTTTTTCCTAGTCTTGCCCTTACTTCAACAGCTAAAAACACAAAAGTCTCCAAATGCTGTTTTTGTCTTTCTGGGAATGTTAACATACTTTGGCAACTCCTTGTGGCTTTCAGAAATTTTAAAGAATCTTTTTTTTAAGGAAAGGGTAACTCTTGATTCCAATAAGATTGCTTATCTTTTTCTCTCTCTCATATCTGATGGTAGATAGTTTCATCCACAATTATTGTGTTTGTATGCCCAAGAATCTAGTCAACTGTAACTGATGTCAAAGAGCTAAGCAAGTTTGGTCCTGGTTAGTACTTGAAAGCCATAGGATATCACAAGTGGAGAGATTTAAAAACAAGACAATGGCAAACTTGACAAGAAAATAACAAAATAATGATCTAATCATCACCAGAGGTTGAGTTGAATTCCAGGAACTCTTTACCTTATAAGAGTGATGTCGGGTTTGATTGTGTTAGACGCAAAGAATCAAGAGCATTAAAGTCAGAATTACTTCTCAATAGTTTATTTATTGTTGCTCACCTTGAGACAGACTAAAAGAGTTATCTGCAATGACTATAGATATTCTATGTGAACTGCTAGGGAGGTTCCTTGCTTCCTTCCTGCCCGCTAGATATTCCAAACTCCATTGTCTCTTTGCCCTCTGGGAAGGAGCCCCTTCCTCCTGCAACTCTAGAATACATTCTACCACATAATTTTTATATTCCACAGCAGATAAAGTTCTACTTTATTTACAAAGTTCTACTTTATTTACAGACCCAAATCCCTTTTATATAGTACATATATACATTGTAACCTGGTTATTTCTCCAAGCATTGGATCAGGTGGATAGATGGTGTTTCATGCTATTGATGGTGAGCAGGTTCATGATTTATCTTTGGGATCTAGCAAGGGGTTTATTGTTGATGGATTTCTGTGTTTTAATCTTGTAAACCAAGATTGGTTGTGTGAAATAGGAAGCAATAAAAATCAAATTATAAATTCGTATCTTTGACATACAGAAAGGAATCATGATGATGATTATAACATCAACAGTTGTAGTGGCTTTGTAGAAGTCAACCATCTAACCATTCTAATCAGTGGTGATGTTTAAAGGTTGAATCATGGCAACTGGTCCAAACTTTTAAATCTGTGATGTTTTGTTGCTCATCGAAGCAACTTCATCAGTCAGAGCAAAATTAGTTAGTCAGAGAATTGTTGGAATGTACCAACTCTTGTCATGCCAACTTCATGGGTTTCTCCCCAGATGGCTTGCAGTATGTCAGTGAAGATTCATCCAGGCCAGAGGTGTTTAAAGGTTGAATCGTAGCAACTGGACCAAACTTTGTTAACCTGAGACGTTATCCCAGTGGTGATCCAACCTGACAGCAATCTCTAAGGAAGGAGATCCCTGGAACCTTCATCTGGCAACTGAATTTATTGTCACAGGGCACCAAAGTAAATTATAATCTTTCCAAGATTGGATATAAATAGTTTTTTAACAAGAACAGTGAGGCATTGCATTTCTCCTCACAGTTTTATCTTAGTCAGCACAAAATCCCCATAATATTAAACCGTGGTGGCGCAGTGGTTAGGATGCACTACTGCAGGCTACTACTGCTGACCTCCAGCTGCCTGCGACTTGGTAGTTCGAATCTCACCAGCTCACGGTTGACTCAGCCTTCTATCCTTTTGAGGTTTGTAAAATGAGGACCCAGATGGTGGGGGCAATATGCTGACTCTGTAAACCACTTAGAGAGGGCTATAAAGCACTCTGAAGAGGTATAGAAATCTAAGTGCTATTGCTATAAGATGTGATATTTCTAAAGATACCTCCATTTTGCGTCACAAAAGGATCAGTCAGGTCATGTATAAAGCTCTCAGGAAAGACAAGAATCTAATACTTCTGTTCCATTGTTGCTTCCTAGTAATTAGCATGGAAGAAATGCTACCTATGATTCCTTTCACAAGTTTGAAAAATAAAATTAAGGATGCAGTCTGTATTCATTTACCTGGAACTAAAACTACTGAACTTAATGGGATTTATTTCCAAGTAGATTAACCTAGGTTAGAATTTTTTTTCCTCCTTCTTGTCTTCTCTCCCTTTCATGTAGCAGCACAAGAGTCTATTCAAATTTCTCCTCTCAGTTTTAATTTAAGATTCTTTAACCTTTCTCATAGCTTTATCTTAATCAGCATGAAATCCCCATAATCCAATTTATCATACCTAAAGCTAAAATTGCTACTCATCAAACAGTAAGTAATACCCACAAGGAGTCTATTGTTTCCTATATCCAAGGATAGATTCCCTGGTTGAATCACAGTTGAATCTAATATTCTCTGAAGATTCACTTTTCAAATACAGGAATAATCTAGGAGCTATCCACTAGCGATGTCTTAGCTCTCTGCCTTATTTCCAGACTAGGATCATGTTTCACAAATAACAATATCATAATACTAGATAGTCCTTCAGGTTTGCCTATTTTTAATGACACAAAGAACAAATTTAACCTTTTTAAGGATATGCTTGCCTTACCATTTCACATGTTTTCAGCCCTTTCTCAAGGGTTCTCAAAAATCACTGAAGAGATAATGGTGGTTAATGAATTTCTAACCAAGTTTTTTTTTATTGTCATAAATTCCAATGATTATTATCTCAACATTGCCCCTTATGAAACAGACCATCAGAAGGATAATTTTGCCAGCTTCTATCTTCTGTAAAGACTCCTGCAAATCCCTTGGACCTCAAGCCGATCAAACCAGTCAGTCCTAGAAGAAATTAACCTTGACTGCTCTTTAGAAGGCCAGATCCTGAAGATGAAACTCAAAGACTTTGGCCACCTAGTGAGAAGGAAGGACTCACTGCAGAAGAGCCTAATGCTGAGAAAGATTGAGGGCAAAAGTGTTGTGATTCACCAGCAGCCTGCGGAGCTGGCAGTGGAGTCGGACAGTGATGAGGCTGAGGAAGAACATGAGCCAGTCCTGGAGGCTGGGGAAGGCCTGGATGAGGGCTCTGCACCGGAGGCAGAGATGGGGCCAGGGCCATTGGAGAGTGATGTGCGGACTCTGGAGCCTCCAGAGGCTGACAGTAGAGAGGCAGAGGAACAGGAGGAGCCTGTTCCTAGTGCACGTATGAGAAGAGCTGCCAGAAGGCAAGAGCAGCTAAAGCAAAAAGGATGACTCAGGAGTAGGGCCAAGAGATGATTGGCCCCTCCCATAAGGCTTAAAAGACCAGCAATGGCTCTTGGGCTCTCTGTCGGAAAACAACATTGATAGTATTGCTGTACTTATCTCTTGTTGGCGTCTTCTACTTTTGAACTTTTGCCAAGAGAAGCCTTTGGCAGTTTGCCTAATTATACCAAGGTTGGTGATTACACTGAAGAATTTGTATTATGAATAGTTTGTTTTAGTTTAGTTTGGACTATGCTGAGAATGAGTTAATTCTCAGCTGTTCTAATAAAGTCTGTTTGTTTTGGAACTGTTTGTGTCGATTACTACCTACTTGGGCCTGGGTCACAACAAAAAGAAGAAGGGGATGACAGAGAATGAGGTGGCTGGATGGAGTCACTGAAGCAGTCGGTGTGAGCTTAAATGGTCTCCAGGGGATGGTAGAGGACAGGAAGTCCTGGAGGAAAGTTGTCCATGGGGTCATGATGGGTTGGACACGTCTTCGCAACTAACAACAACAATCTGCTATAATTTCTACACATGTACCATGATGCAGCTCCAACCTAACCTCTGTGAAACTTTTCTTTTACAGTTTTTCTTTTTGGAAATCATTTGGGTGATAGTAAATAGTAACTATTTTATTAATGATAATAGCAAAGAGAAAAGGATGTCCAAGAGAGATTTTGTGCTCATCTAATAACATAATGATGGAAAGTTTTTTCTAAAGCATGATATATAAACACACACACACACACAAAAGATAGAATTTCACAACTCCTTGGATTTGGAAACCAGAAGCAAATACCACTTCCTGGAGGCATTTCTGACTGCAAATTACAGCTGCTGTCACTTAGCTGACAAGCTTAAAAAAAAAATCTTCTGTGAGACAAAGAACAGGACAATTCTCCATCATTTTAGTCTGAACTGCATCATATTCCCTGCACAGAACACTTCACTTGTTTCCCCCTAAACAGGACAGCTTGAAATTGCTCAATGTTCAGCCATGACAGTCTTCAAAAAAAGTAAATTGTTTTTACAGAAGAATTTCTTAAATTTATTCCTTTTGTGCTACCTTGCAATATCTAACTAGCCAACTACTGTATTTTTTGGAGTATAAGACACACCGGAGTATAAGACACACCTTAGTTTTTGGGGAGGAAAATAAGAAAAAAGCTGATTGGCAGGTGGATCGACCTCCCAGAATACTCCCCAATCAGCTGTTCCCAGAGGTTAATTTTATACCTTTTGCTACATGCTTCTCAGAGTCACTACTTGTGAGGCGGGCAACCATATAAAATTTGATAAAATAAAATATAAAATAAAATAAAGCCAGTTTGGTGTAGTGGTTAAGGTAAAGATGCTGTTTTAGAAACCAGGAGAGTTCTAGTCTCACCTTAGGCATTAAAGCAGGCTGGATGACTCTGGGACACTCCCTCTCTCTCAACTCAACCCAACACACAACATTGGTGTTGTGGAGAAAATAGGAAGAAGAAGGAGTATCATGCCTTAAGTTATTTATAAAATAAAAAGGTGGGATTAAAAACAAAAACAAATCTAATAAATATATCCATATATCCCTATCTATCTATCTATCTATCTATCTATCTATCTATCTATCTATCTATCTATCTATCATCTATGGCAAAATCCAAATTTTTTACAACCGGTTCTGTGGGTGTGGCTTGGTGGGCATGGCTTGGTGGGCATGGCAAGGGAAGGATACTGCAAAATCCCCATTCCCACCCCACTCTGGTGTCAGCCAGAGGTGGTATTTTCCAGTTCTCCAAACTACTCAAAATTTCCACTAATATATATATATATATATATATTATATATAAGACACATTGTACCTTTACAGGGGGAAAAAGACACATTGTACCTTTACAGGGGGAATATCTGAGAAGTGGGTGTGGCTCACTGACGAAGCCTTATAAGGCAGAAATAGCTATCTGAGTCTCCCAGAGAGCAACGCAGAGTTGCAGTTTGTCAACAGAGGAGGAGCTCTGAGGATGGTGAATGAGATTTCACACAGCCAGAGCTGCAGAACAACCTAGCTTACGTAGGTAAAACCTGGCTAGAAAGAACATGCACATAAAAGCCTACGAAAAACAGAAAAAGACACATTGTACCTTTACAGGGGGAATATCTGAGAAGTGGGTGTGGCTCACTGACGAAGCCTTATAAGGCAGAAATAGCTATCTGAGTCTCCCAGAGAGCAACGCAGAGTTGCAGTTTGTCAACAGAGGAGGAGCTCTGAGGATGGTGAATGAGATTTCACACAGCCAGAGCTGCAGAACAACCTAGCTTACGTAGGTAAAACCTGGCTAGAAAGAACATGCACATAAAAGCCTACGAAAAACAGAAAAAGACACATTGTACCTTTACAGGGGGAATATCTGAGAAGTGGGTGTGGCTCACTGACGAAGCCTTATAAGGCAGAAATAGCTATCTGAGTCTCCCAGAGAGCAACGCAGAGTTGCAGTTTGTCAACAGAGGAGGAGCTCTGAGGATGGTGAATGAGATTTCACACAGCCAGAGCTGCAGAACAACCTAGCTTACGTAGGTAAAACCTGGCTAGAAAGAACATGCACATAAAAGCCTACGAAAAACAGAAAAAGACACATTGTACCTTTACAGGGGGAATATCTGAGAAGTGGGTGTGGCTCACTGACGAAGCCTTATAAGGCAGAAATAGCTATCTGAGTCTCCCAGAGAGCAACGCAGAGTTGCAGTTTGTCAACAGAGGAGGAGCTCTGAGGATGGTGAATGAGATTTCACACAGCCAGAGCTGCAGAACAACCTAGCTTACGTAGGTAAAACCTGGCTAGAAAGAACATGCACATAAAAGCCTACGAAAAACAGAAAAAGACACATTGTACCTTTACAGGGGGAATATCTGAGAAGTGGGTGTGGCTCACTGACGAAGCCTTATAAGGCAGAAATAGCTATCTGAGTCTCCCAGAGAGCAACGCAGAGTTGCAGTTTGTCAACAGAGGAGGAGCTCTGAGGATGGTGAATGAGATTTCACACAGCCAGAGCTGCAGAACAACCTAGCTTACGTAGGTAAAACCTGGCTAGAAAGAACATGCATATATATATATATATATATATATGTCTTTGGTTATTCGGGTCTTCTCCCACGTAAAATTGGAAGTGTCTTGGCGATGTTTCGACGAAGTCTCATTCGTCATCTTCAGGCTGGTGTTCTCGGCTTCGTGCTTCCAGGAGCAATGTGAGATCGCAGCTGTCTCTTTCTTTTAACTGCCAGTGGGAGTGTGAGCTGATTGGGTGGGAACTTGGCTGTGTTCTGATTGGGTGGAGGTGTGTTCTGATTGGATGGGGGGTTGGTTGTGCTCTGATTGGCTGGGGGTGTGTTCTGTTTGGGTGGGGGCTTGGTTGTGCTCAGCTTAGTCTGAGTTGCAGGGGGATTTGAGCTGGTGAGTTGCGTTGTTGTTGTTTGGCTTCGTGTTTGTGGCCATGCGAGCTCTTCATGGTGGGTGTCAGTCTGCTTCATGTATGGATTGGAGGGGTTTAAAGTGGCTAATGATGCAGCTGCAGTCTGGCTTCTGGTCCTTGGTCGTGGCTCATTATCAGTGTGGGTTTGAGTCTGCTTTCTGCGTGGATGTGTGGTGGTGACATCCTGTGTGGCTCTCGTGAGTGTGGGTCTGGTGTCATTCGTCGTGTTAGGGACTCGTTTGTCAATAAGGGCGGGTTTCCAAATGGCTGGTAGGCGGGAGGTATCGTCTCATTTGTTCATGCTGTGTGGGCGTTTTTCTATCTCGATGGCTTCTCTGATTATTCTGTTGTTAAAGTGTTCAGTTTTGGCGATAGTTCTGGTCTTTTTAAAGTCAATATCATGTCCTGTGGCTTTAAGGTGTTGGACCAGGGAAGAAGTTGGTTCCTCTTTTCTGACTGAGTTCTTGTGTTCTTCTATGCATGCACTTATTTGTCTGTTGGTTTGTCCGATGTATGTGGTGGGGCAGGCGGTGCATGGGATTTCATATACTCCTTGATTTTCTAACTCAATTTTGTCTTTGGGGTTCCTTAGGATGGTGGATATTTTTTGGTTTGTGCAGAATGCTGTCTTGATGTTATGTTTGTGGAGGATTTTGCTTATTCTGTCTGTGGTGCCTTTTATGTATGGGAGGAGAGCTTTACTGTTTTCTTGTTCTCTGTCTTGGATTTTAGTGGGGGTTTCTTTTTGGATTAGGTTGGTGATCTTATTTCTTTGGAATCCATTGGATGTTAGTACGTTAGTGAGAGTGTGTAGTTCGGTTTTTAGGTGTTGTTCGTCAGCTAAGCGTTTTGTTCTGGAAATGAGTGTCTTGGCTACAGAGTTGATCTGGGCAGGGTGGTGGTGTGAGAGTGCGTGCAGATAGCGGCTTGTGTGTGTTTTCTTCTGGTAGATAGTGTGTCCTAGGGAGCCATTGGATTTTCTGTAGACTAAGACATCCAGGAAGGGGAGTTGGTTGTTCGCTTCTGTTTCCATGATGAACTGTATTTTGGGGTGTAGGTTGTTGAGGTGTGTGAGGAAGTTGTCCAGTTTTTCTTTCCCATGTGGCCAGATTAAACACAGACCCCACCACCTACCTGGAAAAAACCACCAGATCCAAAATAAAAGCCTCCCCCATCAGCGAAGAGATTCAGCAAAGAATAATTCCCAGAGAGAAATCATCCAGATGCCCTAAGCTTTATGGTCTCCCCAAGATACACAAAGAAGGACCCCCACTTAGACCCATAGTCAGCTCCATAGGCTCACCTCTACAAAACCTAGCCAAATTTCTCGCCAAACAACTACAGCCCTATGCAGAATCCATCACCTCATACGTAAAAAACTCTTTCCAGTTCATAGACATCATAAAGCAACAAAACTTACAGCCCAGTGACCTACTTGTGAGCTTTGATGTCATATCCCTCTTCACCCAAGTACCAATCAAAGAAGCCTTGACAGTTATCCAAAACAAATATAACCCCCCCAAGCACATCTTAGATCTGACCAACCACTGCCTATCCAACACATACTTCATCTATAATGGACAGAAATACAAACAAACAGAAGGAGCACCCTTGGGATCACCCCTCTCACCTGTCATTGCCAACCTCTATATGGAATACTTTGAAACCCAAGCTCTAGAAAAATCTGATCACAAACCCAAACTCTGGCTCAGATATGTGGATGACACCTTCATTATCTGGCCACATGGGAAAGAAAAACTGGACAACTTCCTCACACACCTCAACAGCCTACACCCCAAAATACAGTTCACCATGGAAACAGAAGCGAACAACCAACTCCCCTTCCTGGATGTCTTAGTCTACAGAAAATCCAATGGCTCCCTAGGACACACTATCTACCAGAAGAAAACACACACAAACCACTATCTGCACGCACTCTCACACCACCACCCTGCCCAGATCAACTCTGTAGCCAAGACACTCATTTCCAGAACAAAACGCTTAGCTGACGAACAACACCTAAAAACCGAACTACACACTCTCACTAACGTACTAACATCCAATGGATTCCAAAGAAATAAGATCACCAACCTAATCCAAAAAGAAACCCCCACTAAAATCCAAGACAGAGAACAAGAAAACAGCAAAGCCCTCCTCCCATACATAAAAGGCACCACAGACAGAATAAGCAAAATCCTCCACAAACATAACATCAAGACAGCATTCTGCACAAACCAAAAAATATCCACCATCCTAAGGAACCCCAAAGACAAAATTGAGTTAGAAAATCAAGGAGTATATGAAATCCCATGCACCACCTGCCCCACCACATACATTGGACAAACCAACAGACAAATAAGTGCACGCATAGAAGAACACAAGAACTCAGTCAGAAAAGAGGAACCAACTTCTTCCCTGGTCCAACACCTTAAAGCCACAGGACATGATATTGACTTTAAAAAGACCAGAACTATCGCCAAAACTGAACACTTTAACAACAGAATAATCAGAGAAGCCATCGAGATAGAAAAACGCCCACACAGCATGAACAAACGAGACGATACCTCCCGCCTACCAGCCATTTGGAAACCCGCCCTTATTGACAAACGAGTCCCTAACACGACGAATGACACCAGACCCACACTCACGAGAGCCACACAGGATGTCACCACCACACATCCACGCAAAAAGCAGACTCAAACCCACACTGATAATGAGCCACGACCAAGGACCAGAAGCCAGACCACAGCTGCATCATTAGCCACTTTAAACCCCTCCAATCCATACATGAAGCAGACTGACACCCACCATGAAGAGCTCGTACGGCCACAAACACGAAGCCAAACAACAACAACGCAACTCACCAGCTCAAATCCCCCTGCAACTCAGACTAAGCTGAGCACAACCAAACCCCCACCCAAACAGAACACACCCCCAGCCAATCAGAGCACAACCAACCCCCCATCCAATCAGAACACAGCCAAGCCCCTAACCAATCAGAACACACCTCCACCCAATCAGAACACAGCCAAGTTCCCACCCAATCAGCTCACACTCCAACTAGCAGTTAAAAGGAAGAGACAGCTGCAATCTCACATTGCTCCTGGAAGCACGAAGCTGAGAACACCAGCCTGAAGATGACGAATGAGACTTTGTCGAAACGTCGCCAAGACACTTCCAATTTTACGTGGGAGAAGACCCGAATAACCAAAGACCTACATACAAACACCCGCGAAAACCTGAGAAATTATATATATATATATATATATATATATATATATATATATATATATATATATATATATATATATATATCTGTGTGTGTGTGTGTGTGTGTGTGTATGTATATAGATATGTATATAGATATATATATATATGTATATATATGTATATATGTATATAAAGAGCTGAGATTGTGCAGTGGTTAGAGTCCAGTACTTCAGGCTACTTCAGCTGACTGCTAGCTGCAGTTCAGCAGTTCAAATATCACTGGCTCAAGGTTGACACAGCCTTCCATCCTTCTGAGGTGGGTAAAATGAGGACCCAGATGGTTGAGGGCAAGATGCTGACTCTGTAAACCACTTAGAGAGGGCTGTAAAAGCACTATGAAGCGGTATATAAGTCTAAGTGCTACTGCTATCTGCTGCATAAAACAAGAATGATTGTCAGCAGACAGTAAAAATGCAAACCTAAAACACCCCACATAATTATCACATGTTAAAGGGGTAGAAAAAAGCTTGGGGAACAGAATATACCTTGTTCTGACTAGCTCTATTTTTTTTTTAATTGAATAATGGAAAAGTGGCAAAATAAGAAGGAGCTCTTTTCTTTATTCTACAGGAATTTTCATTTTGTTCACTGAAATTAAACTTATCTGGCAAGTAGCAAACAAGTGGCATAGGAAGCTTAGTGAATTAAACTATAAAAAGGTAGCCAGTACACACTCAGGGATGGTTTCCCCTCTATTTATGTGGCCATTTTTAAAAAAATCTTTCACATCATAGAATCTGGTAAACAAAGGGATGGAAGAGACCTTGGAGGTCTTTTAGTTCAACCCCCTAACCAATGCAAAAAGTCCTCATTCCATCCTGGATAAAAGATTGACCAATGTTTTCTTGAAAACCTCCAATGATGGAACACCCACAATTTCTGGAGGCAAGCCATTCCATTGACTAATTGTCAGGAAATTAGGAAATTTTTCCTTACTTCTAGGTTGGATCTCTCTTTGACAAGCTTTCACCCACCACTTCTTGTCCTGCCCTCAGGTGTTTTGGAGACTATGGCAACCTCCTTTTCTTTGTGATAGCCCCTCAACTGTCCTTTCCACTAGCTTCAACTTCTGTTGAATTTATTTCTCTTCCCCTTCCCCAACCTAGAGAAAAAAAGGAAAAAAAAATGGGTGGCCCAGTTACAGTCCTCATCACAATAGGCAGATTTGGTGAGAAGGTCTTGTCCACTTCTGACCCCATGCAGGGATGAAATCCAGCAGGTTCTGACAGGTTCTGGAGAACTGGTAGTGGAAATTTTGAGTAGTTTGGAGAACCAGCAAATGCCATCTCTGGCTGGCGCCAGAGTGGAGTGAGAATGGAGATTTTGCAATATCCTTCCCCCAAGAGTGGGGAGGGAATGGGGATTTTGCAGTATCTTTCCCCTGCCACGCCCACCAAGCCACACCACGCCCACCAAGCCACACCCACAGAACCAGCAGCAAAAAAAAATTGAATTTCACCACTGACCCTATGTCTATGCACTCTTTGCTATCTAACTGTGAGAGTGTATTGAAAACTGAAACAGCCTTGCAGGCATTGTGTATAGAGAGGTCTTCATGGGATGTCAGTTCAGTCTCAGAAAAAAAAACAGGGTAGTTAACCCCGCAGTCAGCAGTTTTCATTTCACAGCTGACTGAAGGGTTAGTTTACTTACATGCACCATTGGTTTTGTTTAAGGCTAAATTTACCCACTGGGGGTTCATTGACTGGGACAATTAAAGCCTCTTGAGAGTTCCCAGAACACAATAAGCACCTCACTGATCTGTGACATAGGAAAAGGGCCATTTTTCCCCTTCCCCTAACATCTTAAAGCTTCCAATACCAAGGACAAGACACGGAGATTTAGAATAGAATAGAATAACAGATTTGGAAGGGACCTTGGAGGTCTTCTAGTCCAATCCCCTGCCCAGGCAGGAAACCCTACACCACTTCAGACAAATGGGTATCCAACATCTTCTTAAAAACTTCCAGTGTTGGAGCATTCACAACTTCTGCAGGCAAGTTGCTCCACTTATTGTTCTAACTGTCAGAAAATTCCCCTTAGTTCTAAGCTGCTTCTCTCCTTGATTGGTTTTCACCCATTGCTTCTTGTTCTACCATCAGGTGCTTTGGAGGATAGTTTGACTCTCTCTTCTTCTCTCTTCTCTCTCTCTTCGCAACCCCTGAGATATTGGAACACTGCTATCATGTCTCCCCTAGTCCTTCTTTTCATTAAACTAGACATACCCAGTTCCTGCAACCTTTCTTCATATGTTTAACTTGTAAGTAAATGTGCTTGCTTGTTAGTTTGTGAAACTAAGCAAAGCAGTTAGAAAATTAGGAAGGGAAGGGAACAGTTTATAGAACAACCAGGAAATCATTAGGGAATAAATGATAATAATCACAAAAATAGAATTGTAGAATTAGAAATGCCTAGGGTCAACTTCTATTTAGGACACGCACTTTCTTGAGGGAATCATAATATTGGAAAGGTGAAAGGAAAGAGAAGAGGATAGCCAGCAAGAAGGAGGATGACCTCAATTTCAGAGGCAATAAATTGCAGAGAGATTGTTCTGGAGACAGTCCATCTATGTTTCTGCAAAGAGTTGATGGTACATAATCTATCAATTAAACAAGGATCACCCTGTCCAATAGAATCACAGAATTATAAAGTTAGAAGGGAGAACAAGGATTATCTAGTCCAACCCTCTGTAAGGTGCAGGAAAGCCAATTAAATCATTCATGAGAAGTGGCTATCCAGCCTTGCCTCCAAAACCTCCAGAGATTGGGGGGGCGGAATCACAGCCTGTGGATTGATTGCCCAATCAATCAGTTGTAAATTATAGTTAGATTGTTCCACTCTGCATGGAGTGTGTGGAGGGGAGGAAGATAGAATGTAAAAAACTAAAATAAAAATAACTTAAACAGCCTTTCTTTGAATTAACCAGCCACTTGCAAGAGGTGGAATAGTGCCATTGAAAAATGACAGGGCTGAACTTCTCAAAACTCATCAAATATGCAATCCAGACATGGTAAAACCATTTTGCCTCTCTTGGAGAACCATCCAAGAAGACATTAAATATAATATATATGTTTCAGATAGTAAAAAGAAATCCATTGTCAAGGAAAAGGAGGTCACCTAATCTGGATTCCCCAAATACCTTTGTTGAAATCCCCCAAAAATAATTGCATCATCCAGGTTTTTCAGTGGTGGTTTGGTCCACAAAATGGATACATGACATTTTGTCTTTGTCTTTTTAACCAGTAAAGAAGGTACTGTCAGGATTCCAACAGATGCCCTAATTAACTCATGAGCCTCGAGCCAAGTTTCAAAAGAAATCCAGTTATTTATTAGGAGCAACTTCCCGAGTGTAGTCAACTCTGCCGCACATAATTTATGGCTCAACTCTGACCCTGGTTTCCCCCCACCTCCTCTCAGGCTGTGTCATAAATCACATTCTCCAACTAGGCACTTTCATGGGCTGTAGAAAACATGCCTCACCAGCCGGCTCTGGTAATCTGAGATCCAATCTTAGAGAAAGGTATGCATGGAATGTGTTTTTGCACATGGCTCTCGAACTGCTCCATCAGTTCTCCCCCTTTCTGTCCACGGCAACTCGAGAGCAGACTAGAAATGCTTTGCAAGTTGACAGGCATCAGATTAACCCTAACATCCTTCATGCATTTATCTCCCTTCCCCATGAACCT
The DNA here is from genome assembly GCA_022577455.1 of Arizona elegans. NCBI lineage: Eukaryota > Metazoa > Chordata > Lepidosauria > Squamata > Colubridae > Arizona > Arizona elegans. Next base: position 3,527,145 of record JAKOOJ010000001.1, on the reverse strand, counting down.
CTTGAACCAATTAGAACTAACTAACTTGAACTAATTAGATGTTCTGCAGGTTATTTCTCAATATGGGTTGACCACATTTCAAAAGCAAAAAATCATTGGATACTTAACACCCCACTATGATGATGATTATGCTAAGAGAAGGAAATATGCCTTGCTTAGACAGAGGATATACGTCAGTCTTAGAGGCTGATAAGAAAAAAGGAGAAGTCTTTGGAGTATCATTTTCAAAGGAGATGGCATTAGATTAATCTCAACTAAATGGCCCCGCTTGAAGCAAGTCAGCTTCACGTGATTGTGATCATTTGTTCCCATCAAGAAACAACAGAGCAGAAGAGTCACAATTGTATTGAAAAACACGAGTGCTCTTATAGTCCAGTTTTGCATTTGGATGAATACTTTTCCTCAGGGTGTAATTACAAAATCATATAACAAAATGGCTTCTTAAATCACTGCAGAACCACTCATCATTTTGCAAGAAGGGGAAAGAGTCTTACGACACTTTAAATACTAATAAATTTATTATGGCTAAGCTTTCATAAATTACGATCCCTTTCCACCAGATCCGATGAAGTTGAGTATCGTACTAGAAAGCTTATGCCATATTTTTTTTTATTAGTCTACATGGTGCCACATTGTTGTTCTTATTGTAACAGAATACAAGAGCTACCGGTATTTTGAATCATTCAACAAGGTAATTTGACCAACCACGTGGGAAGGAATCCAGGTAGTCCTCGACTTATGTCCACAATTGAGCCCCAAATTTCTGTTGCTAAATGAGACATTTGTTAAGTGAGTTTTGCTCCATTTTACAGCCTTTCTTACCACATTTGTTAAGTGAATCACTGCAGTTGTTAAGTTAGTAAAATGGCTGCTGAGTGAATCTGCCTTCCCCATTGACTTTGCTTGTCACAAAAAGTGATCACATGACCCTGGGACACTGCAACCGTCATAAATATGAGTCAATTGACAAGTGTCTGAATTTTGAGCATGAGGATGCTGCAATGGTTGCAAGTATGAAAAAATGGTCATAAATCACTTTTTCAGTGCCATTGTAACTGACTGATCACTAAATGAACTGTTGTAAATTGAGGACTACCTGTAATTATAAAATACAAGTTTTTTCTGCTCCAATATCCATCTGAACATTTGGCCATAGCTCCAGTTACCTGCAGACTGGTTGAAGATGGCTGTGTTGTGGCCAGCCAGCTGCCAGCAGAGCTGGCAGCAGATTCGGACAGTGAGGAGGTTGGGGACGAACATGGGCCAGTCCTAGAGTCTGGGGAAGGCTCTGCGTCAGAGGCAGAGATGGGGCCAGGGCCGTCTGACAGTTATCAATTGCCTTTGAAGTCAGACATCAGTGAGGCAGACGAACAGTTGGAGCCTGTTCCCAGTGTGCAGAAGCGCAGAGTTACCAGATGAAGGGAACTGCTGAGGAACAAGGGTCAACTTGGGAGTAAGGCCACAGGTGGACGATGAATGGCCTCTTCCATAGGGAATAAAATAGGAGCAAACAGGGAGGGGAGTTTTCAGGAGACAATCAGTTCACTTAATTGGGTCGCGACTCTCAGAGAATCCTTGCCAAGTTTTGAAGATATCGGCTTGGCAGCTCTCCAAGTCAGATAAGGTATGTGACTGTAAATGCTCCCTTGAAAGACTTTGTTGGATGTGAATGTGATAAATTCACAGTAACTTAATAAAAAGTGGTTTTTGTCGGCACAAGGAGTTTGAGTCATGGTTTGGGAACACCTAGGTCAGAACAGGCTGACATTGCATGCAATAGCCTTTACCTATAGCCTTATTACAACTTCTGACCTCTTGGCCATGATCTCTTGGAATTATAATAATAGTAATATTAACATATCTAGAGGGCACCAATTTGGGGAAGCTGGGCATGCAGGAGGTGCCAAAAGCTACAAGAAATAAAATAAACATACATATGTGTTCATTATACATTGATTTGATTTGATTTGATTTTGGTTTCTTAATCACTCTGGGTGGTTTCGAATTACAGACAATTTTGCGATAGTCTTATATTTGATTCAGTGCAAGAAAAAAAGTTGAAGATAGGCATTCTTTCTTCTTCTCCCACACCCAGAAATCATAGAAACCAGTTATTTACTCATGTTTACATAGGATATTATTGATAGCGACACCTGTTTTCTTCGCATTCTGTATAATAAAGTATTTGATGAAACAGTGAAACCTGATAGCTAATTGGAAAAACAAAAACATTCTTCAACACCATATTTATCTGATCACGAATGAGATTAGAATTTAAAATAGTTTCCTTGAGGCAGCTTATGTTTGGGCGCTGGGAGGGAGGCTTGAGTTGATATTCCCTAGTTTACAGTCATTTAGCTTAGCAAAATTATCTCTCAAACATTACAAAAAACAAAAAACAAAAACAAAACCCATACCGGTAAGCTCTTACTGGGAGAAACGAATCTTTAAATAGATACTGCTATCTGTAGACATTCTGAATTATGATAGAAGAAAAGACATTTGCTTTCCTGACAAAGTCTATTCTTCTGTTATCTTAATGTGTTTCAAAGTATGTGTGCGTATTCTTAGACTATTCCATTAATTGATCCAAATATTCTTTCCCAAAATATCATTAGTGTACCAGAGAAAACCAGTGAACAACTATAGTAGGGTCACAGTTTGACATTATAATGGCCTTCTATGCAAAACGGCCAAAATTCAGCATTTGGAATTTGTATTTAAATAGGTTGTGAATGATGCCGGCTAAAGAATTCTGAAATCTGAAGTCCACAAGTCATAAAAGGGCCATAGTTCTCCACCTCTGGTCTAGAGCATTGCTGGTGAAAGATGTAGAGCAAAGCTGACCAAACACAGGTAAAAACCTTTCATAGGGCTTACCTTATGGCAGTGAGGACAATGATACAATCATACTTCTCCATTCTTCTTGCATCTGTAGGCAGCTGGTGGCCCAGCTGGTGGACCTTCCTGGAAGAAGATGCTAAGGGAGCCTTTGCATAAACCATATAAAGAATATTCTCAACATCTTTTAGACAAAATTGCTCAACTATACTAGGAGTTAGATACTAGGTAGGCAGATTGATCTGAAGTGACTGAGAGCTCAGTTATATGAGAGGTGTTTGAGCTACTCAATACTATGAAGTAGACAGAGGCATTGCAGCTATGATTTTGGCCTCCTATGTTCAGGACACATGCCACTTCTGGCCAGTTAAAGTCATCTTGGAAGTGGCAAGTGGGTTGGGTTGGATTGGATTGGGTTCATGTGATGGCCTCTTTGAGGAAGGGATGCTCCCATCCACTTTGAAGTATGTGATGGTGCACCCCATTCTCAAGACTCCAAGATTCCATTCTCCTAGTCTCCAACCTTCCCTCCCTTCTTTTTCACCTGCAGTGAGCTCTGCATATAGCAGATAATATCAATAATTTCTAGTCAAGGTTTAGTTCAGGGTATATAATCCAGAAAGACCATTGGTTGCATTTGTGGATGACATTTGGAAGACTTGGGATAGAGATGGTTCCACTGTCCTGGTCCTTGTGGCTCCATTAGTAGTTTTCAATATCTTCAAAAAGTATCATGGTCTCCTTCTGGACAGGCTTCAGGGGATGAGAGTGGGAGACACTGTTTTAAAGTGGTCTCCTTCTGCTGTGGCCAATACCCATGATGTGTGAGAAGCTATAGCTTCAGCAATAGTCCTTACAATGTGAGATGCCTCAGGGCTCTTGCTGCTCCTTTTTAACATCTATATTAAACTCTGAGCGAGATCATTCAATGGCACACAGTGTGGTATCCATCAGTATGCAAATAATACCCAGATGGTACCCAGTTATATCAATAAAGGAGAATATTTGTAGCTCACGGATGACATGGAGACCTTTCGTTACCCTAACTAGGTAACATCATCAGTGCTAGTAAGGAGTGCTGTTTGCTGTCAGTTTATATTCTGGTGGCTTGCCTATCACTGTGTCTTAGAGATTCTTTGGTTGGGCTGTTTACTGATGGGCTCTTTGGCAGTTTCTTGATTGGGGTATTGTTTACTTGATTGTTAATCTAAAGTTAACCTTGGAGTTAATCTATGCTGATCTCATTGTTGATTACTGACAGAGGTGCTAGAGTCCTTTTGTTCTCTTTTGGACTGCTTGATTGTCTCTTTCTCATAAGTCTATACTCTATAGATGTTGTCAATTTGTCTAACATGTCCATTGATTGTTGATTTGTCAGAGTGTCAGGTTTTTAGAAATTCACTGGCATTTTTTGACTTGGTCTAGGATGGTCACATTTTCCCAATTGAAACTATGGTTAAATCTGTCTATATGTTGTGAAATTGAAGAATTCCCGTCATGTTTCCATCACCAATTGACTGTCATTTGGTGTTCATGGATGCCAGTCTTCTGGCTGTTTGTCCTATATAGTGGTTGTTGCAGTTCTTACATTGCATGTTGTAGATGACTCCTGTTTTGTCTTCTGGGGTTGCTGGGTCTTTTGGTTTGCTTAGACCTAGTTAGGGTAATGAAATGTCTGCAAGAAAACAAGCAAGCTCAGAGAGCACCAAGGACCACCCAGTTACATATCTTTACCCCTGACTGGGCAGATGATGCTGTTTTAATAGTGATCCATATGTCTGGAGTAAGTAACGGTCTGGAAGGGGAGGAAGTGGATTCAGCTCAATCCTACTAAGACACTGTGACTTTGGGTTTTTGGTCCCCCTTGGTCTGATGATATGTTATCTTTAGCTTTCAATAGGAAAGATAACATGCCTTCCCCAGGCAGATCTGGTATCCTCTTAGGTTTGTAGCACTTGCTTGAGGAGCAGGTCGCAATCATGGCTATGGAGGCCCTCTGCCCAGATACATCTTGTACACCAATTGCAAACACTGAGTCCTTGCTCACAATCACTCAACCCTTGGTTGCCATCCTGGTTGGACTATTGCAACAGCTATACATTAAGAACCACCCAGAAACTGCAGCTAGTCCAGAATGCACTACCTTATGAGCCACAATGGCGCAGTGGTTAGAGTGCAGGACTGCAGGCTACTTCTGCTGACTGCCAGCTGACTGCGATTTGGCAGTTCAAATCTCACCAGGCTCAAGTTTAACTCAGCCTTCCATCCTTCTGAGGTCAGTAAAATGAGGACCCAAATTGTTGGGGGCAATATGCTGACTCTGTAAACTGCTTAGAGAGGGCTGTAAAGTACCGTGAAGTAGTATGTAAGTCTAAGTGCTATTGCTATTGCTACTAGGCACCTCTCAATTCATCCATGCTATACCATTGCTGTGGGAGCTGCACTGTTTCTCAGTTTCCTTTCTGTGAGCAATTCAAGGTGCTGGTTGCTTGTAGAAGAGACTGGCCAAGCCAGGGGGGAAGTCAAAATAGGACTTAGTCTAGAATCTCAAAGTGGACATAAGAGGGTGAAGTCCAATTCACCTTGAATGCCTTTGAACCTTATCTAGTTTCATCCAGGTACAAATTGTAAGTCTGAGAAGATTCCTGTGTTTAGGCTTGAGTCCTAAACCAACTTATTGAACTCTCCAAGTGTGGGTCTGGTTGTTTATACCTGGCGTTATTACCTTTAAAGCCCTATATGGCCCAGGACCAGGTTATCTGCAGCACCATTTCTCCCTGAGGAGATTAGTCCATCCTAATAGCCACTATATTGGATAAGGTGAGCACATGCCAAAACCCTTCCCTCAAACAGGCAGATCTATGAAGTGTGTCTTTTCCATAGCAGCCCCAACCTTATGGATCATCTCTCCTTTGAAATCCAGCAGACGCCCACCATTAGCTTTCCAGAAAGCTGTTGACCTAGCTTTTCCTTCAGCACTGTGATAGCAATTTTGGAGCCCAGGGGGGATGTATAGGTGGATACAGGTTATTGATTGGATGTCGGTCTTTTCTTGTTGTTTGTTGGTTTATTGTATTGTGTTTTTATTATTGCTGTTAGCTACCCAGAGTTGTCTCTCACAACATTGGCAATTACATAAATCTTTCAAATAAATCAATAAATTAGAATAGGCAATGTTGTGCTAAATAAACCAGTACTCTAACATTACAATATGACTATACAGTATGTCTCAGTATAAAAAACATGTTCTGAAAAAAAGTATCCTTGACTTCAAATTATTTTATTAAGGGATTGCCTATCCTTGGGATGCAGACACATCTGTGCAAAGATTGAGATTTAAAGGGCAAAATGCCATGTGGACTGTGCACAGATTGACAGAATCAGTCAGGAAATCCTTAAAATAGCTGCATCTTTTCCTGTCCTTGCACAGTTGCCCTCTGCAGCTGACACAGGATCTTGAAATGAAGACATCTTTTATTTAAGGTGGGTTTTGGACACAGGAAACATGCTTGTGCACAAACTGTCCAAAACATATTTTGCTCTTTAAATCCAAAGTTCTGCAGAATCCTAATGGATATTTATAATCCATATATTACTAAAAGGAAAAAAATAAATCCTCCTCCCTCTCCCTCCCTCCCCCCCCTCCCTCCCCCCTCTCTCTCAAAAGTAATTTTTAAGAAAGTTTTTAAAAATATGTGTGTGGGTGGGTTTTTTTCCCTTTCAACAGATAACTGAAGCGTCTTCCTGCGGAATACTTAAGTAAAGTGATCTTGCATCCATTATCAGCCATAACCCTTCTTCCTCTACAGTATTGATTTGTCTGAATTGTCTAATAAAAACCTGAGGTCGCTTTTGCATAAACATATTTCATTTGGGACAATGAACCCTCCTATTTTGTCCAAATTTCAACTCTTTATTAGTCATCATTTTCTCCAACAAGAAGCTATGTGTTCTAACTAGGCAATTGTGAAGAGCAGAATGAAGACTCAGAACAAAAGATTAATAGGAAGCGGATCAGAAAAATAGTTATTTATTTTAATGGAGTCTAAATCTTCAAGGTCAGATTAATTGTGTTTCAAAATATTGAAGAAAATATTGAAGGACATGGTGATCTGGCTACCGTTTTGTGTATATCTTTGGGAAATCTTGGAGAATATGAGAAGGGGCAAAAACAGATGGATATCAAACTTTATCCTCAGATTTTTAAAAGATGAGGAGAAAAAAAACTGGATACCTACGTATCAGTCATTCTAACAAGATTAGAATTAACAAACTGTTAAGTAGTCAATCTTCAAATGCTTTGAAAAAAACTATGCTTGTTTCCAGAAATCAGTTGCATGTCAGCATTCTGAGTAACACACCCTCTGAAAGCAAATCTCAGAGGCAGGTAGATTCCTCAAAGAACATGTTTATTGGATAAATCATATTGGCACAGCCGGTGAAAACCAACTCTAAAGGTTACGGCAGTTTTCACCTAATTAAAAGAGTAAACCCCCCTCTCCCAGGTGTCACTAGTCACATTGTCCAATTAATATAGCTGGCAAGCTCCTATCCTCCTTTACCAGCCACCTGTTATGATGACCTTGGTTCCCACAGGAAAACTTTTTATTTTGACTGTTATTTGGGCTAGCTACTTTCCCCCTCCCTTCCATTTCTCAGGCATTGTGGCAACTATGAGGCAGCACAAGATGGCTTCAGCCAGGTTCACTTCAGAGTTGACATTGCAGTTCCTATAAATGTAATCATTGGTAGATTACTGGAGCGCAGTAGATATAATATATCTTGATTTCAGCAAAACTTTTGTCAAGTATCCTCTGATATGTTGATTAGACAAGAGTGGCTGAAATAAAATTTAAGAAGACACATAGCTGGCCTGAAAAAAAATAATACTCAGGCAATGTTTATTATTGATTGTTCATCACTTTGGTATTTGGTATTGTTAAGGATATTGTTGTGTTAACAACCAGCAGAGCATGGAGCACATGGAAACGGTGCTGAGAGCAACAATGAATAAAATACATATAAACTGGTTTATCAAAGTTTTTACTTTGTAGTGAAAAAACAATCTCATAGTCTTTAATCAATCCAAGTCTTAGCCAGTCATAATCAGTCCAGAGATACAAAATTCTTCTTACCAGTTCGTAGTAAAAGGATCAAACAGGAACAATATAAGTAGTTCTTAAAAACAGAATAAATAAACCATGATCACATTAGACCATGTAAGAGATCAAGTAGAAATTACAAAACAGCAGTAGGTAATAAATAGTAGCAAGTTCATGTTGATAACAGATCACGATGGTGGCATGTCCACACTGACTACATTCAAGCTCTCCTTAAATACAGTTACTACAGAGCTTATCCAATCAGGATACAATGACTCAGCAGTACTTCTTAAAGTCATAGAATACATATTCATCATGTTATCTTATATATTGCCTGGACAACCTGTTAGGCATGCACCATATCCTAACAGGTATCAAGTATAATGTGACAATGTACAGTCCTGAATTCTGTACTCTTCAAATATTTCCTATACTCATGACTTGTATGAAGTGAGATTGGGAATGTTTGACAACTTTACAAATTTTACAGAACTAGCTAGGATTTCTAAAAGCCTTAGAAAACAGAAAAGAGTACAGTAGAATCTTAATAGACTAGATAAAAAGGCTGAAAAAAGTACAACTTTAACAGAAACAAATCAAGATTCTTCATTTAGTAAATAAAAGTCAAATCCATACATATACAGTAGGATACTTGTCTTAATAACAGTACCAAGATCTTGAATTAGAACTTGATTGCCATCTACGTAAATATAAGCCAGAAATGTGTTATGATTATAAGAAAAACAAAACTAATTTTAGGCTGTATCAATAAAAGTATTATTTCCAAATCATGGAAAGTAATATTTCCACTTTATTCAGCACTGGTCAGATTCCAATGTTATAACCAGATCTAGGGCATCTCATTTTAAAATTTTTGGGAAACTAGAACAGATTCGAAGAAGATCTGTGAAAATGATTACAGTTTGTGGGTATATTTTGAATGATGTTATCATTTGGGAGCATTCTTGCAAATGGATCCTATGAAAATTATCCATTGGAACATAGGCTGTCATGTGTGTGTGTGTGTGTGATAGAATCAGAGGTGGGTTTCAGCAGGTTCTGACCAGTTCTGGAGAACCGGTAGCAGAAATTTTGAGTAGTTCGGAGAACCGGTAATAAAAATTCTCACTGGCCCCGCCCCCATTTATTCTCTGCCTCCCAAGTCCCAGCTGATCAGGAAGAAATAGGGATTTTGCAGTAACCTTCCCCTGGAGTGGGGTGGAAATGGAGATTTTACAGTATCCTTCCCCTGCCACGTCCACCAAGCCATGCCACACCCACCAAGCCACACCCACAGAACCAGTAGTAAAAAAATTTGAAACCCCCACTGGATAGAATGCCTACTTCATTTAGACAAGAACGATGAGATTGTCAAGATATAAAAAGATATTTGTGTTCAGGAAAAGTAGAAAGTATGAGAAAGGCACTCAAAATTATTTTGTCTTGATTGTCTTAGGTTTCACTGAAAGTAGGTAGAGACTTTGACAGTTTGCAGAGGTCTGTTAAGACTCTGTATCATACATTTCAAGATACCTAGTGACTCATGTTTCTTGACTTTGCCTATCATAAAACACTGATAGTGGGCAAGAAAGCACTGATTTATGAGAATATTACCTCCCCTTTATTTTAGGTTCTTCCCTGAATATTACTCCTTACACTTCTTCCAGCCTCTGTATACATTTCTTTTTTTCTTTAGGGATAGGTACATACAGTTCCAGACAAAGTATTAGACTGCAGCTACCTCCATTTCTTATCCTAAAAATGTTTATGGGACCTATCTGAGACTCAGAGGCATTCTTAGAAATAAAGATTACACTGATTATACCGCAAGCTGGCATATGTAGGCTGGGATATATTGTGGTAGAGGAGGAGGAGGAGGAGGGGGAGGGGGAGGGGGAGGAGAGGGAGACCTGGAAGATACCAGGAGAAGCATCTACCAGCAGATTCTGGCGTTAACTATTCTTTCCTTCTCTACTCCAACATGGACTTTTTTTTTCAGGGAGCCTACATTAGCAGCTCAAGACTGGAAAAGGGTATCTTTGAGTTAAGCTAAATATTTACTTTTATCCTGGTTGCGACATTTATCCTTAGATCTCACAGAACCACAGTCCTCATTAAAGAAGTAGACTCAGATCTGTGCCACAGTAGCTTTGATTAGATCAAAGTGCAAAAATGAACCCAGGCACAGTTGGGCAATCTCCCAAAGATTCATTTTTGACTTGGAGTTTTAATCAATATACATATGCTCTTATGCACATTGGTAACTAGGAAGAGAGGGAAAAAATCAGCCTACAAAGTAACAAGGCAATCTGAAAAGAAGCAGAGTTTGCTAAACTTTATGATACAGTTTGCAATTGAAAAACTAAATAGAAAAATGCATCCATTGGTGGAAATTGTATTGTCGGATAAAATCAGCAACCAAACATGTCATCTAGTTCACTAAGCAGTTGAAGAGGAGACTTGGGATACAAGTTATGTCTCCTTGTTCCCCTTTTCTATCAATATATTAAGCTTTAGAGGAAAAATGATTGAGTTACATGTGTAGAATCCTCCACAAAAATCTCCAAATCATCACCTTATGTTGCATATATGTTGATGTCATTACCATATGCGACAAGTTGGAGATTCAATCACAGAGTTTCAAGGTCATCCTTTATGTTTTTCTCCCAGCTCTAACTGTTGAATAGTTAGATAATTTTTATTTGTCATGGGGTTGTACATACAGACAATCAGAGGGCATGCTACTCATTTAATTTTCTTTGTATTGCAATTGTCTTTCTTCAGGTAGCATAGGGTTATCTTGTTGTTTCTTTCTTCTCTCTTCTTCTTTTATTGTTTTATGTGACCCTTGTTCAATGGTCACATTTTCACAGTCCAATGGTACAGAGGAAGAGGAAAAGATGGGTAAGGAAGTGATGGATTTGCCCTGAACTTTTAAAATTTGCTAAACATACCTTACTGTATCTACCGGTCCAGGAATTATTCAAGAAATATTGTAATTTTGGAAAGAATATCATCTTAAAGAGCGAGATATAAATAGAGGGAAAAGAAAACCATAGAGAACTGTAGTCTTCCTCTATCTATGCAGCTAAAGAAGAGCAATAAAACTTTACTTTTATCCTGGAGCTTTGCCTGTTTGCTTCAGATATGGGATGCGGTAATTTTCTGTTCGGCATAAAGGTTAAGGATTATTTATGAGCTTCCCTGGGGCTCTGCAGTCAGCAATCGGATTGGCTCTAATCATCTCTCTCTTCATTTCCTGATGCAATTAGGGTTGTTATTTGCTTTATTATGTTTACTTGAAGATGGCACAACAAAACATTAATAGTGATTTGCTATGGATGTTCTAGAAAGGGGGAAACAAACAGGCAGATGATGTGATGGGAACTTCGGAGAATCTCATCTCTTCTGCGCGGTGTTAGCTAATGCAGGAGACTGATGTCAACTTCTGGTGCCACTCATGGCCTTCAGCCACTTCTCGCAGACCTAAAATAGTCTAAACCTAGCCAAGCTTGTGGCCACCACTATATCCTGTGACAGTAAATTCTACAGTTTGATGAGAAAACAGAAAGATGGCAGTTACCTTATCAGATCAGAATAGAATAACAGAATTATAACAGAGTTGGAAGGGACCTTGGAGGTCATCTAGTTCAACTCCCTGCACAAGCAGGAGACTCTATACCATTTCAGACAAATGGTTGTCCAATCTCCTCTTAAAAACTGCCAGTGATTGAGCACCCATAACTTCAGGAGGCAAGCCATTCCTGTTGTGGCCCATTAGTGACCTGTGCAGCTAGTAGCTGATTCCGACAGCGAGGAGGTTGGTGTGGTGCTCCGCCAGCAGCCTGTGCAGCTGGCACTCAAGTCGGACAATGAGGAGGCTGGAGAAGATGTGGTGCCAGAGGCGGGGATTCAGCCAGGACCTTCAGAACTTCCAGAAGCTCCCTTAAGTGAAGAGAAAGAAGAGGAGGAGCCTCTTCTCAATGCATGGGTGCACAGAGCTGCCAAAAGGCAGGAGTGGCTCCTCAGGAGGAGGTCTCCTTGAGAGTAAGGCTTGGGGCTAATTGGCCACTCCCTTAGCCTATTTAAGGAAGAACTCTGACTGAATCAATTTGCAGGGAACAACTTAGTTCACATACCTTTGTGCCTTGATCTTAGTTCTTTGCAAATTGCTTCTGGGCTTTCTGCCAACCATAGGAAGATTAAGATTATTTATTCTTTGGATTCTTGCAGGATATTAAGAAAGTTAATTAACAGCCTTTGTTTGAAGAAAAAAATGATTTTATTTTAGTAAACTAAGGTTTGTACAGACTTTGTGTGTGCTGCATTCTTTGGAGTCCGTAGCTGGGGCAGAACAGTTCCACTGGTTAATTGTTTCTCACTGTTAGGAAATTTATCCTTAGTTCTAGGTTGTTTCTCTCCATCTTCTCTCCATCTGCTCTTCATATCAGTGTGACTGGCAGCATTTCAGATCATGGAGATTGACAGAGAGCATTTTACATATAAAATCACCGATCTACCAGGGATTTTGTTGTTGATGGATCTTTTTTTCAGAGAGAAGAGTGATTTGGAAAACAAAAACTAGAAATGCTTCTGAAATGTTAAATGCTATTGAATTGAAAGCTGCCCAAAAATCTATATTCATTTTATCTGCAACTTTCCATAAGTTATAATACATGAAGATGAATTACTGAAGAAACCTCTTTTTTTAAAAAAAAAAACAAATTACTCTTGTTTTTGCCTTATTTATCTTTGCAACATAGTTCAAAACTCCCCCAAACAGGGGACTTCTCGGGGAAGCAATAGTGAACTAAAGACACTTCTGCAACAGTGGAGCCAATGGCTATATCAAAGAAGGATTCTGATACGTGGGTTGGCTTTTCAGAACTCCTCTCTGAATCAAGGAAAAGAGTAGGAATACCCACAACTTTGCTCAATGGGAAAGTTCCTGTGGGAAGGTTTTCCTAATTGGATAAGAGGAGACTTTGAAGATTACTGGAGAAAACCAATGAGAACTGAGGACTCTGATTAAAGGAGAAGGGAACTATTAATATAATGGAGAAACATTATTTGACTATTGAAGAAATTTAGGCTGTTTGGGAACAATGTACAATACTCAGAAATTATTTTCAAGGCTCTTTGCCACTATAAACTGATGCTACATAAGAGAAACAGCATGAGAGCAGTCCTTGTGGTGCAGTGGTTAGAATGCAGTATTGCAGGCAAACTCTACACACAGCCAGGAGTTCAATCCTGACCAGCTCAGCCTTCCATCCTTCTGAGGTCAGTCAAATGAGGACCTAGATTGTTGGGGGCAATGTGCAAATATTGCTTATACTGTAAAGCGCCCAGAGAGTGCTGTAAAGGACTGTGGGGTGGTATATAAATCTAAGTACTATTGCTAGTGCTATTTACTGGCTAAAATAGAGACAGAGGTTAACATGAATGTGGATTTGAAAATGCCAATGTTGTGAAAGATAACTCTGGGTAGCCAGCAACAATAATAAAAACACAATACAATAATCCAGCAAATGCCACAATATAAAAGTGATATGGACACTGTTCTTGTAGAACAAACTATTTTAGCTGTTCTTGTTATGGCTTGGCCAATTCTGTGGAAGTAAAACTTCTGACTAGTTGAAGACCAGTGTCATGGCCCCAACAGAGTCCAGTTTGGAGGAGGAGGAGGAGGAGGAGGAGGAGGAGGAGGAGGAGGAGGAGGAGGAGCTGGGACCGTCCAACAGGAAGGCATGCCAGGGGCTGAGGACAATGTTGGACCAGGCCCTTCAGGCACTGAGGGAGGTGGTCGACTGGTAGAAAATAATACATACATAATTGAGAGGTCCTTGGTGCTCTCTGAGCTTGCTTGTTTTCTTGTAGGTATTTCATTACTCAAACTAGGCAACATCATCAGTGCTAATGATGATGTTACCTAGTTAGGGTAATAAAACATTAGGATAATGTCAATCCTGAGCTACAAATATTCTCCTTTATTAATACACAGAATTCCACAGCTCAAAGTTATTTGCAAAGTTTTTTTCCCCCTGAACTATCCACTACCAGTTGTACTATATAGTTTGGTTGTGCTCCAAAAACTTCAATTTTTTTTCATGTTTATTTAGATATGTAGGCCTAATCCTAATAATGAGGAAATAAATTTCACAGCTCCAACTCTAGCAATTCTAAATATCCAAATCAACACTGAAAAGTAGGAGTATTTTTGGAAAACTCCTTCAGGCTTGCAGTATGGATGAATGACTCGGCAACATAGTCAATCTTTTCTCTTGGCATAATTCTTAGTTAAGCTTCTAGTTGTAATGATTTTTATTGAAGTATTTGCATAACAAATTAAGTAAACCCAGAAAATGCATCAACATAAAAAAGACCTAGAAGAATAAAGGAATAGAATCAGGAAAAAAAAAAACCCAAAGTGAATAATAGGAATATTTTTTTTCACTCTTTATCCAAATAATTGATTAATATACCATCGGGGTGTTGTTCTTATTTCATCTGCATGATAATCTTGTGAAGTATATTTGAAGTTATATGGATGTAGATTTTAATCACACCCATCTTGGTCTAGTGTTCTATAACCCACTTACCATAGCTGACTATTTTGGTTTAAAATTCCATCTCACTTATTTTGATACATAAGAAGAATATCCTGGAACAATTTTCTGACATTTCCTATAGTGCTATTTATACAATAAATTTTGAATTTCTTTTTAAAATAGCATTAGAAATAGACTGCCTGGCTTGCTTTCAAATTGATTTCCAAATTCTTAAAAGTTACCTTGATGTTTCTTCAAGAATTAATTTTTGCCTGTCATGTGATTGGAATAATAATAATAATAATAATAATAATAATAATAATAATAATAATAATCACAAAGTACCGGGATTTTCAAATTTAAGTTGAGCGACTGTGGAAAAAGAAATCGTGTGTTGTCCCGATTGTAATTGGAGCCCTTGGAGAAATACCCAAAGGGCTACCCTGCTATTTAGAAATTCTAAATTTGCCGGACTTGAACATTTTGACTCTACAAAAAACCACCTTACTCGGAACAGCTTACATCCTCCAACGATACCTTAACAGTTCCTAGGTCCTTGGTTAGGACTCGAGCTGCTGAGCTATTAACCAGCCTCAAAGGCTGTGAATCTCACTAAAGATTAAATAATAATAATAATAATAATAATAATAATAATAATAATAATAATAATAATATAACTTTATTGTCAATCTACGTGTATACACAGTATACCCATACAACAAAATTCACTTAACGCCCAAAGACCAGGTCCAACACACATAACAATCCCCAAACACACTCCCACCCACCACAATTCCCCACCCCTAAACCACTCAAACATCCACACAACAGACCAAGTAATGCTGTCCAACAGCTCACTGATGGTGGCCCTTTAGTTCATTGTTGAGTGCAATTGTAGCTCTGGGATAAAAACTATTCAGAAAACGTGTGGTCTGAGTTTTAATTGTTCCGTATCTTCTGCCAGAAGGCAACAGTCCAAAAAGTTTGTAAGTAGGATAGGAAGAGTTTCTGAGAATGTTATGCAATTTCCTCAAACAGCGAGATTCGAATATGTCGTCCAGGGCTGGTAGCTGGAGCCCGATGATATTCTGGGCAGTTTTAATGATTCTCTGTAGAGCATTTTTGTCCGCTACAGAGCTGCTCCCATACCATGTAAGAATGCAGTATGTCAGGACACTCTCAATGGTGCTGCAATAGTAGGACAGAAGTAGATGCTGAGATAGATTTATCTTCCTGAGTGCAAGGAGAGAAAACTAGCCAAGTCTTCTCCCATCTTCATTTGATTTGAAAGTGGCATCATTCTCATTAGGGGAAAGGGTGAGGAGATCAAGGTATTGTGTAGCACACAGTATTTTGTGCTCATCAATCCCAAGGATAACCAAAGTGGCAGAAAGCAGCACTGAATGCTGATGCTTTCAGTAATGGCAGCTAATATTCCACCATTTGCTGTTTGTGACAAAAAAAGTAAAAATTATTTTCTAGATGATAAACTTATTTTTATTATTTGCTTTTGCTTAATGCACCAGACTTTCTCAATTTTAACATAATTGCTTTCAACATATGTGATTGAAGAATTTTCAGAGGAAGGAAGGAAGGAAGGAAGGAAGGAAGGAACATTATCATTCTTGATTGACTCATATCTTCAAACAATTCACCAAGCATCCAGTTAGTACATTCACATCCACAAGCAAGCCCTCACAATTTCTATTGACTTTAGTCCAATGTAAATCACCATTTGAAATAAAACCACAATTCCTATTCTTTTTCAGAATTAAAATATTTGGGTGCAATCTATGTTACTCTATATTTCAGCTGCAAACAATTAGACTCATGTGCAAAGTTCAAACAACTACTTTATTATGTTCTGCCTATGATACAGGAATCTCCCCAGTCTGGCAGTTTACTCCTGGGAACAATTAGATAAGGCTCCAAAGAACTTAAAAGGAGTCTGCCCTAGCTCTTGCAGTTGTGCAATGACTCCAGACTAGCTCCGTGCTTGATCATTCCTCCCTGCCAAGCTGGGAGCTTTCCAACAATGCAGTTATCTATCAGTTTCTGGATTGAAAAGATTGATAGCCATACCTTCTAACATTCGGGAGAGGAAAATTGGAACCTGTTCTCTTACAAAGAAAGGAATATCGCCAAGCATTCCTCACTCCATTTCCCACTCTTGAAAACACTATCCAGTCTTCTATTTGTTTTATTTAGTTACTCTGCAACAGCTTGTCTTTAATAAATTTAAAAGCTGAAGTATTCCTCCCATCTTACAATTAGGGACAAGCTAAAAAACATAATTGTCCTAGAATGAGCTTCTCTAGTGTGTGAAATTGCAGGCTCTGTAACACTTGTACAATACTCGTCCACTGATATATTTCTATATCAAACTGCAATACACAGGGGAGAGTGCAAAAAATGAAAATTTAGCAGTATGGGGAGTAGAACGTAAGGTTTGGGTGGGGAGAGCTTTCTCATATGAATTCTAGTTGGAATTGTTTCAAATTTCTAGCTTCAAAACAAGCTGTGCTGGTGGTTTATAAATCTGGATTGGGTCACAGAAATCAACCTCTTAGTCTATGTCCCAAATGTGCTTTTCCAAAAGGCAACTGGACTTTCTTTCTTTTGCTTGAAGACTCTTCACTTCTGATCCAAGAAGCTTCTTCAGCACCCACAACTTCTGAAGGCAAGCCATTCCACTGGTTAATTATTGTTACTGTTAGGAAATTTCTCCTTAGTTCTAGGTTGCTTCTCTTCTTGATTAGTTTCCATCCATTGTTTCTTCTCTTCAGATGGTTTGAAAAATGTGGCAGTCCCTCAAATATTGGAAGACTGCTATCATGTCACTCCTAGTCCTTCTTTTCACTCCTAGTACTTCTATAATAGACATACCCAATGCCTGCAACACTTCTTCATATGTTTAGCCTACAGCCCCCTAATCATCTTTGTTGATCTTTTCTGCATTCTTTCCCAAAGTCTCAATATCTTTTTTTATAATATGGTGACCAAAAATTAGGCGCAGTATTCTAAAGGTGGTCTGACTAAGGCTGATTAATACTGTATATCCCAGAATGTCTAACTTTTCCAGTTAAAGGGTGGCTGTATTAGATAAGAGTATTTTACAGAAACTCTCTAATAATCATGTTAGAAATTGCTAATTTTTGAACAATTGATACTTCAGAAGATGGACTTGCAAACCAAAGGATGGAGATTTTTGCATGTGTGTAAGGAAATGAGGAAATTCTCGATGGTTTTACAGAATATATTTGCTTTTGACTCCACCATTTCTGCTGAACGTACTGAGATAATTTATAATCCACACCAGTATTTAATTCATATGCAGAAATTTTGACATCTGACGTTCTGAACAAGTACTACCTGACATGCAGGTTTCTTTGGAGAGAAATTATTCTTGTCTTGAGCAGAAACGCAACTGTCCCCATTCACAGTTTTGTTTTTCTATGAGGCAATTCATGCCCTTTTTTACAGAATCGCAAGCAGATTGAAGGGATGCATTTACTTTTAGTGATGGAAATGTAGGCTGAAATCTGCAACCAGGAACTTGTGGGGACTTTCAAGATGTAGGAGAGACAGGATAAATTTGCTTTCTTCAAAAAAGTGGCACAAATGAAGGACGTAACTGATTCCCAAAGTCAAAAACTGATTTTTCTTCACTTTGTCATAGGGGAAAAATAGCAAGCAGACCAGGGGTGCTAAAAAAGCAGGTTCTGACAGGTTCTGGAGAACCAGTAGCAGAAATTTTCAGCAGTTTGGAGAACTGGCAAATACCATCTCTGGCTGGACCCAGGGTGGGATGGGAATGGAGATTTTGCAGTATCCTTCCCCTGCCACACCCACCAAGCCATGCCCACCAAGCCACACCACATCCACCAAGCCATGCCCACAGAACCGGTAGTAAAATAAAATTGAGTGTCACCACTGAAGCCGACCTTATATTGGAGGTGATAATGGAACAGAACTTTTAGATGCCTTGGAGGACTCAATATCTATTCACTGTTGTAGCCATATGGAGAGCAAGAATATTTTCCCCATTTTATTCCTTTGTCTTAGTGATTCAATCTGATCCACATCCTTCTCTCTTGAATTTCAGTCTAAAAAGAGCAGGGATTTAGAATCAAAGCCAACACTATAGGATCTAATTTCTATTCAATTGCATCTGCATTCATATGCATGTTCACATATGACTCAAACACCTATGTATGTATATGCCCCCAATACACCTGAATTTCTTTTTAGGGTATGGAATATTTACAAATAAACTTTACAGTGAACTTAACATTGACAATTGAAATATAAGACAATGTGACATTCTATGGAACTCTGTGTCACTTTGTGACACTCTATATAAGTGAAAGTTGGACTCTGAAGAAGCTGGGTTAAAAAAAAAAATGATATATCTTTGTGAATTTTGGTGTTGACTTCTCCAGGCAGTTATGTTTTGTTTTGGTTGGTTTTTAAACTATGTTTTAATTACCCTGTTTCCCCAAAAATAAGACATCCCCTGATAATAAGCCCAATCGGGCTTTTAAGTGCATGGCAATAAGGCAGGGGTGAAATCCAGCAGGTTCTGACAGGTTCTGAAGAACCGGTAGAGGAAATTTTGAGCAGTTCGGAGAACCAGCAAATACCACCTCTGGCTGGCCCCAGAGTGGGGTGGGAATGGAGATTTTGCAATATCCTTCCCTCAGGAGTGGGGAGAGAATGGGAATTTTGCGGTATCCTTCCCTAGGAGTGGGGTGGGAATGGATATTTTGCAATATCCTTCCCCTGCCACACCCACCATGCCACACCATGCCCACTAAACCACGCCCACAGAACCAATAGTAAAAAAAATTGGATTTCACCACTGCAATAAGGCCAGGCGCTTATTTCAGGGTTCAAAAAAATATAAGACAGGGTCTTATTTTCGGGAAAACACGGTATATATTTTTTCATTTGGGAGTTGAGAAGTCTCTACAAATCAAAAGAAATTGATAAATCAATCAATCAGATTACCGAGAATACTATGCAGAGCAGGGTTGGTATTCACTTACCTTTACTACCAGTTTGTAAATGTGAGCGTACATGCACGCACTCGCTATGCGTGCATGCATCTCCACGCATGTGCAGAGCCTTCTGCGCATGAGCAGAGGGTCAAAAATGATCGTGCGATCCAGATAGAGCCAGCTGAATTTCACCACTGATGCAGAGCCAAGAAAGCCAAAAAGTGAATCATCAGACAAATCAATCCATACATCTGGTTTTAAGCACAAATGACCAGGCACAAAGTAACATCCTTTAGACACATTAGGCAAAAAACTATGCTTTGGAAGAGTCTATGATGTTAGAAAAGGTGAAAAGAAAGAGAAGCAGAGGATGACTCACAGTATGGACAGACTCAATTATCGCAGTAATGGAAATTTAATGGAAGACCAGGTTCAGGACATATTGTTTTGGAGAAAATCAATTTAAAGTACATGGTCACTATGAGTCAACACTGATCAATCAACGGGATCTACTAGCATGTGGACCATAACATGTTCCTACTCCTCTATTCTAGAAAATGGTATTCAAAAGCATATAATTAGCTTTTGACAGTTTTGGCTTTCATACATTTGTCAAATTCCTTTTTAAAGCTGCCCTAATTGATGGCTCTTCCTACATTTTATCAAAGGAAATTAAGTACTTTGCTATGTTTTAGACGTAAGGCTTTTCCAAACTTTTGTTTTCCAAGAAAATCTCATTTGAGTTCCCTTCCCCTAACCTATCTGTATCTTACACCCATTAAATTATTTTCCCTCCACTGTTGTTTCTACACTGAAGTGTATGCATCAGTAAATCAGGAAGGGTAGAAATCCTGAACTACTAAAGTGATTCTTAGAATCATATTATTTATTTTATATTTTTTGTCCTGGTTTTATTATTTTTATAAACAATTCAAGAAAGCAAACATACCTAATACTTTCCTCTTCATGTTTTCCCCACAATAACAATCTTGTGAGGTAAGTTGGCCTGAGAGAGGGTGACTGGCCCAAAGTCATCCAGCTGGCTTTTATGCCTAAACTGAACTCACAGCACTAGAACTCACAGTCTCCTGGTTTCTAATCTGGTATCTTAACCACAAGACCAAACTGGCTCTAAATGCATTTTTTTTTTCTGCTCTGAGTGCAACATTGATCAACTTATAATTTTCAGGATTCCCCAAATACTTGTTTTGAATGGAGTTTCTCCATGTATTAAAATTGGGCCACTTGCCTGCTTCCCAGCCCTCTTCCCATGAGAAAGGCCTTATCTGGGCAGATAAATATTTCCATATATCTACCCTGAATCCCTCACCAATGGCTCACCAAAGGTATATTGCTCTAACTTTAACATTGTACAAGAGGGAATTCTCTATAACCCTTTCAGCACATCCTAATTTGTCACATCTCTGCCTTCTTGATGCTGCACTTGGCCTGTGGAACAGCTTTTCTCTGGAGTTCTGAATTGCCTTTCACAAGGCATCAAAGATCTAGATATTCCCGCTGGTATTTGGGCTGGGAGATTGAGAAAGTCCTATGAGTTGGTTGTTTAATTGCTGTATTAGTGATGAAGTAGAATTCCTTTTTCCATCCTGGGACTAGGGTACCCTTTGCCTTATTGTTTTATAAATTGTATTGTTGTATCTTTGGTTTCAATCTCTTCATGCTGTCTAGAGTCATTGATGAGAATAGTGGTTATGTAAATAAATAAGTAGGGACGCGGTGGCTCAGGGGCTAAGACACTGAGCTTGACGATTGAAAGGTCAGCAGTTCAGTGGTTCAAATCCCTAGTGCCACATAATGAGGTGAGCTCCCGTTACTTGTCCCAGCTTCTGCCAACCTAGCAGTTTAAAAGCACGTAAAAAATGCAAGTAGAAAAATAGGGACCACCTTTGGTGGGAAGGTAACAGCATTCTGTGCGCTTTTGGTGTTTAGTCATGCCAGCCACATGACCACAGAGATGTCTTTGGACAGCGCTGGTTCTTTGGCTTTGAAATGGAGATGAGCACCGCCCCCTAGAATCGGGAATGACTAGCACATATGTGCGAGGGGAATCTTTCCCTTTAAGTAAGTAAATAAATAAGCAAACAAACAAACAAACAAACACAGTAGATAAATAAACTCTATCCCATAGATCTTCATTGACTTACTGTTACCAAACAAGATGATAACAGAGGGACTGATCTCACCCTGTAAAGGAAAACAGAGATGGCGTTGATAAAAATATGTGACAACTTCTAGTAAAAAATGATTTTAGTTGAGGAAAACAGGAACGTGTGAGAAACAAACTCAAGATTCACCTGCCTTGACTATCTTGAACATAAGAGGGAAGGAAAGAGAAACTCTGTGGGGATGCTGTTATTATAGCCTACAGATAGTCCTCAACTTATGTCCGCTTGTTTAACGACCACCCAGAGTTACAACAGACCTTCCCAGGACCTCCTGAATATCAAGAAAGTAGAGTTCTAGTATTTCTTGTGGTGTTCATTTCCTAACCTGGTCTACCTCAAATGGCTGATATTTCCCTCCTAGTCCCCTCCAGGACTGAAACCAATTGGGGGGGAGTATGTTTTTAGTCATGGAGTTGAAAAAGAAGAGTGAAAACAGTGAAAAATAGCAAATATTCCCCTGCTCCTAAAAAAATGAAGTTCCCTGCAACCTGTTCTTCCTCTTCCTTTTTAGCCTTCAGAGATTTTCATGAAATGACCACGCAGGGCTGCTGTGAACATACAGAACAGGTTTGGGGAAAAAAATCAATAGTTATTTTATGGACTAGAACTGTGAGTGTGGAAAGAGAGTCTGCTGCATGCCATGAACATAGATACCGGGGAGAGGTAGTTTTTAATTCCCCCTTCACGTAACTGCTTGGAAACAAGGACAGAAGCAAATAGGCATCTAAGAAAAATGACAACTAAACATCCGCTTGTCTCCAATTTATTATCTTCTGACCTTGTGGTAGTCTGTGTTGTCAAAATTTATAGCTGCCAAACATCCATGGTGGCAGACAAGTTGGTTGTCACTTGTAGATCTCTTGCTTTCTTTGATTTGACAAGTTATCCTCCACCCTCCTTGTACCCATCTTGCACTCTGGGCTGTTTGGAAACAGACCCATTCATGGATGCCTTGTATGACTACATACCACTCCTTCTTTTACCAGGAATCTCTGGAGATGTCCATTTGATTTTCTGGCACCCAGTAATGTTAGACAATAATTAGGGAAGTACGATAATTGGATAAGCAAAAGTGGCTGTTTGGTTCTATGCGGCCAATATCAATTTCACATTCTAGTTTGATTTACAAGCATTTAATTGGCAAATAGCCAGTTCAATACCAAGGCACCTACATCCTGGGAAAGACACTGAGCCCTTGACAAAAATTTAAAAACATTGTTACTCTTCCTATCCTGCTTCTTCAAACTCCAACTTTTGCATCCATATAGTATCACAAAGAAAAGCATTTCTTGCATGACATTACTTCTTTTAATATAGACCTGTGATGGTGAACCTATGGCATGCGTGCCACAGGTGGCAGGCGGAGCCATATTGGTGGGCACGTGAGCATTGCCCTAACTCAGCTCTGGTGGAAGTTGGCAAATGGGGCCATTTCCGGCCTCCAAAGGGCCTCTGAATGGGTGGGGAAGGCCATTTTCACTCTCACTAGGCTCCTAGAAAGGCTCTGGGGCCTGGGGAGAGCAAAAAACAGGCCTTCCAGTCCCACCGGAAGTCTGCAAATGGGCTGTTTCCAGCCTCCAGAGGGCCTCTGGGAGGGGTGGGAAAAGCCATTTTCGCCCTCCCCAGGCTCCAAGAAAGCCTCTGGAGCCTGGGGAGGGTGAAAACTGGGCCAATCAGGCCCACTGGGCCATTATGTGCCAAAAGTGGGGGGAGCGCGGGGGGTTGCACGTGCATGCACAGTGGGGGCAGGGTGCATTGAATTATGGGTGTGGGCACACACGCACATAACCCTCCCCCCACGTTCCCCACACTTTTGGCACACGACAGCAAAAAGGTTAGTCATCACTGATATAGACTAATCATGGCAACTGAATAGCTATCATTGCTATGTTAGTAAGTGCTCGTTGGTTGTATATTTCTTGGCTGCTGTTTTATTATTATTAGTAGTAGCAGTGGTTGATCCTATTAGGCAAAAACTATCCACCATTTCAATATTTTTACACCTAATTTTAAGGCAGGAAAAAAATGGGGCTATACAAAAAAGACAAAATTGATGACAACAGGTACAACAACCAGCCTTAGAACTGACAGGTTGGGGACAAATCATCCTGGAGAAAGTGTATGAGATTGCTAATTGTTTATGCCACCTCAAAGGCACATAATCAATCAATCAAAAGCTAGACAGGCAGTATTCAGCTTTGTATCCCTCACTTCTCTATGCGAACCATCTTTTAACTTAGTCTTTGCATAGCTTCTTTTTCTTTGTAAAGTTTTGTCAGAAGTATAATTTAGATGTATTAAATTAACCTTGATATATTTCACATTTTGACATGATTTACACAAAGGGCTTGCTATAGTTAATAAAAA
This sequence comes from Arizona elegans, assembly GCA_022577455.1. Classification (NCBI taxonomy): domain Eukaryota; kingdom Metazoa; phylum Chordata; class Lepidosauria; order Squamata; family Colubridae; genus Arizona; species Arizona elegans. The sequence goes on along the minus strand of JAKOOJ010000001.1, from coordinate 3,503,098 downwards.
CAAATCTTTAGAAGAGAATATTTGTAGCTGGGGATTGAACTGTGAGGTCCTTGGTGCTCTCTGAGTTTGGTTGCTTTCTTGAAGACATTTCATTACCCACCTAGGTAATATCAGTGCTGCTGATGTTAGATGTTAACTAGTTATTACTTAGTTGGGTAATGAAACATCTGCAAGAAAACAGTCAAGCTTAGAATGCACCAAGGACCCCACAAAATCAATCTTTTTTTTTAATTCTCTTCTCCTCCCCATTATTCATTTTATGATAGCTTTCTGATCTCATGCTCTCTGCCTTTTTTAAAAAAAACTAATTAACTTGCTTTTTCTTTTCATTTGTGAATGTATTCTTTGAAAGTTCTTAAATAAAGCTTTGCTTATGAGAGGAATTAGGGTATACACCAATCTTTTCCAGCCTTTAAACCAGGCAGTTTTGTTTCACATTAACTACCTGTTTTACCAATTCAGGGGATGTTCAGTCTGCGCCTGTTGCTTTTCAATTTGACTGCAGGTTTATGACTTCTCACACATCCCTTTTTAATGAAATTGATTCCTGAATATAATTCTTTATGGTTCTATCATTCTATAGTCCTCTTTTTAAACTGTTTCCTTATTGCTTTTCCATTTTCTTCTTACTTCATTTATCTCTTCAATTATTACCTTTGAGTATTCCTACTCTATCTGCACATTTCCTTGGGATTTCTTTTTTTCTTATCTTCTTAATAACACTTCTCATTCTTTTCTTGTTATTTTTCTTGAATTGTTGACTAATCACACATTAGTAGTACCAGTATTACACTCTTTTTGGATGTTTCATTTATCACCTCTCATTATTTGCTAACAAATTCCTCAGTGTGTGCTATAGTTGGATATTTAATAGGTACATATGCAGGTGAAACTATGATATCTAGAGGATATTAATTCATTCTTATAGATATATCCTGTTGTTTATTCAGTTATATTCAAGCACATATTAAGCTATTAGCTGCCTTTTGAGTGTCATCATCACATTGTGTGATCTTAATAAGTGCCCACTGTTTTAAAGTGGACACATTACCCAGCTAAATACACTTCTTCCTAAAACAATTGTGTATGCTTCATTCCTGCTTTAACAGTTTCAGGTTTTTCCTGGCTTCTGCTTCTCAGGTTCCATTTTCCATTCCTACAGGTCATAGTAAAATGATTTCCTCTTTCAGGAATGAAGCCATCAGTGACCAGTTTTGTTTTGTTTTGTTTGGTATGGCCAAGTTATCATCTCCAAAAGTAAAAATTCTTCCCTAGTAAATAACATACAGTAGCTCCTGAAACTGGGAAATGATCATTTGGCATTGAAACCAATTTAACATTGCTCACTTTTTTCTTGACAGTAAGAAGTAAGGGAGATGGGAGGTTTCTGAATTAGAGAGATATATATATATATACTGTAGATAGATAGATAGATAGATAGATAGAGAGAGAGAGAGAGAGAGAGAGTAGATGATAGATAGATAGATAGATAGATAGATAGATAGATAGATAGATAGATAATAGATATATAATAGAAAAAAAGTGCAATTGACTTTTAGATTCATAGTGCACTTCCTTCTCCTCCATGAATTGGCTTCTTTCCCACCTGGGGAGCCCCAGTATGTTATTTTGCCTGATATAGATTTTTTAAGCAATATTCCATCAATACAAAATATCTTCGTTACAATGGGCCTGAACACATTATTTCATAATGTATACTTTTGTACACGGCATAGGCCACAACGAAAAAAATGGAAGACTATATAGAAGTCTTAACATAACTAAACATATGACATCAGGTCTAGCCAGCCTTAGAACTGACAGTGGAGATATATCAAAGAGGAGGATAATGTATGCCTTTTAGAATTGATAATCAATGGTAAAGAAAGTAGCAATCCAGAGTACTATTTGGTAAAGTGTCCATGAAGGACTTAGAAAAGATATTCAGATGCTGTGATGTGTCCATACATTAAAAAAAATCAGAATTGTGCAAGCCATGGTATTCCCTGGAATATTCTATGGAAGTGAAAGTTGGACTTTGAAGAAGCAGGAAAGGACAAGTATTGACACTTTGACATTGGACAAGATTTCTGAGAATACCATGGATATCCAAGAAGACAATCAAACGTATCATTGGATAAATCAATCCGGAATTCTCACCTGAGAAACAAATGACCAGATCAAATTGCCATTATGCAAAAACCTATTCTCTGGAGGAGCCCCAAATGCTAGGAAAGGTAGAAAGAAAAAGAAGAAGAGGATATCCAAAGGCAAGTTGAATGGAGTTAGTGACAGAAGCAATGGGTTCAACACTGAGGAATCTGAGGAACAGATGTGGGAGGCCCATTATGGAAAAAGTACTATTTAAATGATCGCTAACAGTAGACCCTTATGTGGGAACACTTTGTCAAATAATTACCATTAATATAATGTTAAGAGTTAGAAACTGAATAGTTTCATAGTTTGAAAGTTGAAAAGTTTAATATTTGCTTTCTTTGAGAGAAAGGACTGTAGCTTTTTATGGTTTTGTTTCCTATCTCTATCGACCCCACCCCCAGTTTTCTGGTTTCTGGTTCTCTTCATTTTGTTTACTTCTTTGTACCATTCTTTCTCTTATCATATTTTATTTTATTTTTTTTAATTTTGATTTATATGCTGCCCTTCTCCGGAGATTCAGGGCAGCTTACAGTGCGTTAAGCAATAGCCTTCATACTTTTGTATATTTTATACAAAGTCAGCTTATTGCCCCCACAAACTGGGTCCTCAATTTACCTACCTTAGAAAGGATGGAAGGCTGAGTCAACCTTGAGCCTGGCAAGATTCAAACTTACTTTAATTGCAGACAGCTGGTGTTAAATTACAGTGCCTTTGTCTGCAGAACTATCCAGGCTCCTATTTTAATTATTTTTAAACCGTATAGTTTACATTTTTTTTTCTTTTAGGCATATAATTTGTTCTCTAATAGCTTTATAATTTATTTTTGTTGCTATTATTATAATATATAACAGTGGTGAAATTCAATTTTTTTTACTACCGGTTCTATGGGTGTGGCTTGGTGGGCATGGCAGAGGAAGCATACTGCAAAATCCCCATTTCCTACCCACTCCAGGAAAAGGATACTGCAAAATCTCCATTCCCTCCCCACTCCTGGGGGAAGGATATTGCAAAATCTCCATTCCCACCCTACTCTAGGGCCAGCCAGAGGTGGCATTTGCCAGTTCTCCAAACTACTCAAAATTTCTGCTACCAATTCTCCACGCTACTCAAAATTTCCGCTACCGGTTCTCCAGAACATGTCAGAATCTGCTGGATTTCACCCCTGATATATAATGCCTTTTTGCATGCAGACTATCCAATTGTACACTGATGCTGAAAGAAGGCAGAATACTTCTAAGACTGGGAAGGGGGGGAAACTGAGACATTGGGACCCGATTATGGGAGGATGTCAGCGAGAGCATCTCAATAGCAGAATTAATGTGACAAGAATGAGCAATATGACCTACTGGTTCAAGATGCCTATTTTTTTTTTTTTTATTTGGTTTTAGCACTCAAAGCTGAACTGAGAAGGTAGAAAATAAAATTGGAACATACATTTTCAGCACACAGATAAGGAACCTGAAATGAACTATGTCATAGTGTACTTGATTAAAATGAAGCATATAAAATCCCAAAAGTTGGTGTTTGACGTGAAATGGTTTTTGTGTATTATCAAATCATATGATTGATACAAGTACCTCCTTTTGCTATATAATAGCTCCAAACTCTTTCCCTGAAATATAACTACTCAACTGTTGCCAGTCAATCGTATAAATATATGTATGTCATCTTTTTTATTGTTTAATTCTTCTCATATACCACCAGCATTTGAATTTGAACTTATTTTCTAACTCTCCAGATGTTCTAAAACATCTCTTAAACATGAGCAGGCAACCTAAATACCAAGTGTTTGTGTTTCAATTTCTCTTTTTAAAAAACTCCAAATTCTTGCCCTTGTCCTTTGATGTTATTGTGACACTGGATAGGTTTGTGCAAAGTAAGCTAAAGTAGCAGCCTTGTGGAAATTTCTAACCCCTTTCTGTAGTTTTGCCATTCTTCCTAATTTTGGATCCCTTAAGACAAGAATTACATGAATGAAATTTCTGTGCAAGTTGTTTCACATTTAGGGAAGAACCTGTGGCATTGTAGTTGGCTTCTACTTGTCTCTTGGTAATATTAAGTTATCACCAGGTAGATTAAGGAAGGATTCTGCCACATGATCAGTACTGGGGTAGATCACCACTGCTCTCTAGGATAGGATAGGATAGGAGAGGGTAGGGTAGGGTAGGGTAGAGTAGAGTAGATTAGAGTAGAGTACAGTAGAGTAGAACAGAACAGAACAGAACAGAATAGAATTCTTTATTGGCCAAGTGTGATTGGACACAAGGAATTTGTCTTTAATGCCTATGCTCTCAGTGTACATAAAAAGAATAGATACATTCATCAAGAATTGTAAAGTACAACACTTAATGATAGTCATAGGGTACAAATTAGCAATCAAATCATACTAGGAAACAATATCAATATAAATTGTAAAGATACAAGCAACAAAGTTACAGTCATGCGGTCATAAGTGGGAGGAGATGGGTGATAGGAACGATGAGAAGATTAATAGTAATGCAGGCTTAGTGAATAGTTTGATAGCATTGAAGAAATTAATTGTTTAGCAGGGTGATGGTGTTTGAGAAAAAACTGTTCTTGTGTCTAGTTGTTCTGGTGTGCAGTGCTCTACAGCATTGTTTTGAGAGTTGAAACAATTTATGTCCAGGATGCGAGGGGTCTGTAAATATTTTCACATTCCTCTTTTTGACTTGTGCAGTATACAGGTCCTCAATGGAAGGCAGGTTGTTAGTAATTGTGTTTTCTGCAGTTCTAATTATCCTCTGAAGTCTGTGTCTGTCTTATTGGGTTGCAGAACCAAACCAGACAGTTATAGAGGTGCAGATGACAGACACAATAATTCCACTATAGAACTGTATCAGCAGCTCCTTGGGCAGTTTGAGTTTAAAAGACTAACAAAAATATTCTGCCCCCAATTTTCATGGTCCATTTTCATGATCTGCTACATCTGAAGAACTTGGTTAAGGAACAAACCTCATTCCCTTCTAGCACCAATGATGTTAACTAGTCACATAAGGAAACACCTGCAAGAAAACCAAGTTCAAAGAGCACCAAAGGACTCCACTTCAAGAGAAGTGCCTGAAGAACCCAGCAAAGAATCGTCCATAGAATTATAGCTCACCAGATTTGGCACACACTAAGTCACCATAAGACCCTTAGCTATGTGTAATGACTAATGTTAACTAGGCAGCTAAGAGGGTAATCCATCTATGCTCACCCAACGCTAAATTTAGAAAACTCAGATCTAGCACATCCTGATTGGCATTTCCTGTTCAAGAGGTCTTCCGTCAATGAATTTCATTAACCTCTCTTTTGCAAAGAACCAGGTATCCAGAGGGAGGACATGTGCCTTCACTCTTTCCCTAAGCAGAGTTTGAATGCATTCTCAGCACAGGTCTGGCAACTTGTTCTTCACCTGCCAAGAGGCACAATAACATTTCAGATTTATAAATGTTGAGAGAAGTAGATACCGTGCAACTGTTTTCAGGGCAAAGATGATTTATGGTTATAAATCACAGGTAAGAGACACATAATCATTTTTACGAAATGAACAGAGAATAAATCAGAGGCCGAATGCAACTTGGAGACATACTAGAAAAACGATAGTTCACATAATGGGGAAAAATGGGAACTTGGTGAGGCGAATGGGAGTCTCTGTCTGACAAGTGATCTATTATCTTCTGGTGCTGCTTTCTGACAGCTGCAATGATGATAACTGGCAACTATGTGTTGGAGATGAGGAGAATTTTCCACACTTTTACCCTATGATTGAGGCTTATTGATTTAGGATGCCAAATTCATTAGAAAGTGTTTCTGGCTTACAACTTAAGCTTTTAGTTTCCAAAGTAGCACCAAGGGTTTTGGAAAGCTAGCAGTCCAATGAAGACCGATAGGATCGCCATCAGTGGTGGGTTGCTCCCAGTTCACAAGAACCAGTAGTAAAAATTTGTAGTAGTTCAGAGAACCAGTAATAACATTGGCTGGCCACGCCCCTGAACCAGTCCCCGGCCTGGTCGCCACTCACTTACCCAGCCCACCTCATCAGAGGCTTTTTTAAAAAAACTTTTAAAAGCATTTTTTCTACAACCTCTTCGGCTGAAAAAAATGCTTTTAAAAGTAAAAAAAAAAAAGCCTCTGATGATCGTGCAGCTCAGTTGAGATTGTCAGAGGCTTTTAAAAGCATTTTTTCTACAACCCCTTCGGCCAAAAAAATGCTTTTAAAAGTAAAAAAAAAAAGCCTCTGATGATTGCGCAGCTCAGTTGGGATCATCAGAGGCTTTTAAAAGCATTTTTTCTACAACCTCTTCAGCCGAAGAAGCCTCTGGTGATCCCAGCTGAGTTGCCTAATCGTCAGAGGTTTTTAAAAGCATTTTTTTCTGCAACCTCTTTTTTTTCCCACCTTTTTTTTTATTGAAAAAAGTTTTAAAACAAACACAATTTCCCCACAACCCTCCCACCCAACCCCCCTCCCCCTCCCCGACTTCCCAGAGCAGAACACAAGGTATTTCTATTGACTTTTAACAATAAACTAAATTGCTTAACCAATCATTAAACTAACACCCCCTTAAAAAAATTCTTAACCCCCCCATAGTTAAAATCCTGCTTCTTAGACATAAAACTTCTAATATCACTTATATAGTGCTTATACAGATAAAAGAAATCATTCATAAGCTATTTGATATTTTTTGGTCTGATACTTATTTTGTATATAATCAATCCATCTTCTCCAGTCCTGTATATACCTTTCTTGTGTGTGATCCTTCAAATATGCTGAAATTTTAGCCATTTCAGCTAAATTAGTTACTTTCAAAACCCAGTCATCGATAGTAGGCAAAAAGTCCTTCTTCCAATGTTGTGCTACCAACAATCTTGCTGCTGTTATCAAGTTCAAAATCAGTTTAGTCTCTGTAACTGTACAGTCCGTTGTTATTCCCAATAAGAACAACTGTGGAGTAAATTTCAGTCTTTTTTAAAGAATATTCTGCATCACCCACCAAATCTTTATCCAAAATGCTTTGATTTTTCTACAAGTCCACCATATATGATAATAAGTTCTGCAACCTCTTAAGGTTGTAGAAAAAATGCTTTTAAAAGTTTTTTTAAAAAAGTTGACCACGTCCACCCAGTCACATTACCCCACACCAAGCCATGCCCACAAAATAAGCCATGCTCACCGAATCGATAGTAAAAAAATTTAGAACCCACTCCTGATCGCCATTATGGTGAATGAATCACAAATACAGGAGAAGACTAAAATGTTGCATCAGATGCAGATAGAGGTGTGAGGCAACAAAGTTGAAACTGAAGATTCAGCAAATCCCTAGGCATGATTTGTATACATTATGTGGAGTTCTTGGTACTCTCTGAGCTTGCTTGTTTGTTTGAAAATGCTTCATTAAACAACTAGATAATATCATCAGTATGAGTGAGTATGTGATTTGCTCCCTGTTTATAGCTTGCCTCACCAGTGTTGGAATGGCTGGACTTCCTCCTTGGTAGTCCTTTTATTAGGAAATTGTTTTCCACTTGATTCTTTGTCTTGTATTCATCCTGGTATTAAACTCTGCTTATCTGGGTGTTGATTGCAGGTGAGTTGTTCTGGTCTTTTTATTTCCTTCTTAGCTTTTAATTATCTCCTCTGAATGGTGTGTAAATGTGGTTTTAGAACCGTGGTGGGTGCAGTGGTTGGAATGCAGTATTGTAAGCTACCTCTACCCATAGCCAGGAATTTGATCCTGACCAGCTTAAGGTTGACTCAGGCTTCCATCCTTCTGAGGTCAATAAAATGATGACACAGATTGTTGGGGAAAATATGTTGACTCTGTAAACCGCTTAGAGAGGGCAGTAAAGCACTGTGAAGTGGTATATAAATCTGCTATTGCTATTGCTATTTATCTCTATGTGCCTGTTGATGGCTGATTTGTCTAAATGCTAAGCTTACAGGAATTTCCTAGCATTTTTGGATTTGGTTTAGTCTAAGATGCTAATACTTTCAAAACACTACTGACTGTCCATGTGTTGTAAAATTAAGCAATTGTTTTCATGTCTTCTGACAGCTAGTTGGTGTTCATGGATGCTAGTCTGTGGGTGCTACATAGTGATTGTTGAAGTCTTGCAGTTATATCGTAGATGACTTCTGGGGTTTTTTTGGGGAGGGGGCTACTGAGTCTTTTGCTTTACTTAAAATGTTTTGAAGGACTTTAGTTGGTTTGTGTGTTACATGTGATTGTAAAAGTCTCTTGGTAGTTTCTGAGAGTTCTTGATATATGGCACTGTTATCCTTTTCATAGCTTGTAGTGGATGAGGTGGTCAGGCACTTTTTGATAAAGTTGTGTGTGTATCCATCTTGTTGGAGGATGATATATTGGCAGTCTGCTTCCTTTTTCTCTTGTTCTGGGTCGCTGCAGTGCACTTGTATTCATCTGAATGATGCTCTTACACAGCTCCTTTTGTAGGAGGATAGGTTGTTACTTTGGTAATGTAGCACTTGGTTAATGTGGGCAGTTTTTCAATAGAGTTGCATTTCTAATTTCTTTCTGTCTTTTTCTCTGCTGATGAGGATTTTCAGGAAGGATAGTGTGTTATTGTTTTCTTCTTCCCTTGTGAGTATGCCTATAGATATTGGCATGTTTCTAAAAATGCCATGGTTTGATTTAATTAGCATCAAAACATTTGGGGGAAGGGAGAGTTGGATTAAACTACTCATTTAAAACTAATCTCTTGATTACTATGCAGAGAAAGATCCTGGCAATTGAAGATTTATTATCATACTGTCAAAGAAGAAGAAGAAGAAGAAGAAGAAGAAGAAGAAGAAGAAGAAGAAGAAGAAGAAGAAGAAGAAGAAGAAGAAGAAGAAGAAGAAGAAGAAGAAGAAGAAGAAGAAAGAAAGAAAGAAAGAAAGAAAGAAAGAAAGAAAGAAAGAAAGAAAGAAAGAAAGAAAGAGATTTCATATTTTGTTCAACAAGAAGAAAGACTGTGATTAGAATAGTTGGTGTCTTCTTTCCCTATGAAGATTCTTCTATGGATACTTGAATGGAGAAAGATTTAGGAATATAAAGAAACTAAAATATATGGCAGAAAGTGAAGAGGAACTAAGGAGCCTCTTGATGCGGGTGAAGAAGGAGAGTGCAAAATTGACTTGAAACACAACATTAATAAAACTAAGATCATGGCATCTTGCCCTCTCAATTCCTGGTAACTAGATGGGGAAGAAATGGAGGTAGTGACAAATTTTATTTTCCTGGGCTCCAAGATCAGCGCAAATGAGGACTGCAGCCAAGAAATTAAAAGATGCTTGCTCCTGGGGAGGAAAGTCATGGCAAATCTAGACAGCATACTAAAAAGCACAGACATCACCCTGCCAATAAAAGTGTGTATAGTCAAGGCTATGGTTTTTCCAGTTGCAATGTATGGCTGTGAAAGTTGGACGATAAGAAAGGCTGAGCATCAAAGAATTGAGGCCTTTGAACTATGGTGCTGGAGAAGACTCCTGTGAGTCCCTTGGACTGCAAGGTGATCAAACAGGTCAGTCCTAGAGGAGATCAACTCTGACTGCTCTTTAAAAGGCCAGATCCTGAAGATGCAACGGAAATACTTTGGCCACGTAATGAGAAGGAAGGACTCACTGGAGAAGAGCCTAATGCTGGGAAAGATTGAGGGCAAAAGAAGAAGGGGACGACAGAGAACGAGGTGGCTGGATGGAGTCACTGAAGCAGTCGGTGTGAGCTTAAATGGACTCCACAGAATGGTAGAGGACAGGAAAGCCTGGAAGAACATTGTCCATGGGGTCACAATGGGTCAGACATGATTTCACAACTAACAACAACAAAAAATATATGGTGGAGGTTTGAAACAAAAAGACTCAACCCATTACAAGTATCTTAAGCAGACAATAAGATACCAGGAAAGTAATTTATGAAGTTGAGATTTGGAAATATGGAGGATAAGGAACAGAAATATCAGGTTGAACAATAATGTTGCTTCAGCATTGGTTAGTATGAGTCCACACCCTTGATTTTTTAAATTTATTTATATTTCATATTTCTTAACCACCCATCTGCCTCAGAGAAGGGCTCAATAAAATTAGCATTAAAATCAGAATAACTTGCTGGCTGGGAAATTCTGGGAATTGAAGTCTATACATCTTAAAGTTACTAAGGTTGAAAAATTCTGGATCGGATTTCCAATAGGGATTGATTGACTGATTGCATCCCCTTTGCCGTCACCTTCAAAAAGTAAAAACAGTCCACTTTAGAGATTATAATATATGAGGAATGAATTTTAGTCACAGGCCATGGTCTAGAAAGGTCCCAAACCCCAGTCTCATTGATTAGTGTACAAATCCAGTTGGCATTGACTTCCTGGAAATAATGTCAAATAGATTAATTTAGTAGGTTTAGCATTTGAAAGGGAAAATGTGTCATTTGAATCTCAAGATGCAGGATTTCTGCCAGCTGTCATATTTCATATAATAAGCAAAAACATATTTCTGACAGGTACAAACAATCATTTACAGGCAAAGTCTAGCTGCCCTTTCCTAAACTGCTCTCCCTTCTTCCCTATGATAGTCATAGAAAAAGAATAAGCTAGCTGTGTGCTTTATTTGAATCAGATGATAGATGGATTGAATGACACAGTATTTTTCTTTAACTCCTAAAGATAGCAACAAGGTGAAAATTGATTAAAAAAAAAAAAAAAAAACCAAACCAGCTCTCTGGCTTGGTTGGCTAACCCCTACTGGTCCTTTTGTTTCAAAGTTTATAACTTGCAAAAGAAATGGTGGAAAATATTGACAGAAATAATATTTTTTCCAACGCTAGAACATTTTTCAAAGAGAAACATTGCAAGCAATTCAATAGACTAGATTAGACTAGACTAGACTAGACTAAAAGAGTTGGAAGGGACCTTGGAGGTCTTCTAGTCCAACCCCCTGCTTAGGCAGGAAACCCTACACTACTTCAGACAAATGGTTATCCAACATCTTCTTAACAACTTCCAGTGTTGGAGCATTTACAATTTCTGGAGGCAAGCTGTTCCACTGGTTAATTGTTCTAACTGTCAGTAACTTTCTCCTTAGTTCTAAGTTGCTTCTCTCCTTGATTAGTTTCCACCCATTGCTTCTTGTCCTGCCCTCAGGTGCTTTAGAGAATAGCTTGTCTTATTTGTAGCAGCCCCTAAGATATTGGAACACTGCTATCATGTCTCTCTTCTTTCTTCTCCCCTTTTTCCTTCTCTATCAAAATCTCTCTTACAGTTCTTACATCCCCTCACATCCTGGACATAAACCTCTCCCCTCATGATGCCACTTTAGGGCATTAAATATCAAAACAATTAGACACAGAGATAGTTTTTCCCCATGCCATCACTCTGATGAACACCTAATTCCCACAGCACTGGCTTAGACTTAAAGATACTTACTCAGGTAAGTAGGCTGTATTGCTATGATCCTTCTCCTCTTTCCCCTCTTCTCTTTCTTATCTTCTCATCTTTCCTATTACCTTCTCCTATAGGTATCTTATGATTTATCATTTGTTCTTTGTATTTTATGATTAATTATGGTAACTATGATTTATGATCTATGAACTATCACTTTGTTGATTGTATGTACACTGAGAGCTTATGCACCAGAGGCAAATTCCTTGTGTGTTCAAATACACTTGGCCAATAAAGAATTCTATTCTGTTCTGTACTTTTCTTATCTGTTCTGTTCTGTTCTGTTGTTCTGTTCATTTTCCTACCTGTCATTCTCTGAAATGAGAGATCTGCAGGCTTAGCATCAAATTAGGAAATTTCATGGTTAATAGCATTAAGTCAGAAGCTTTAGTTTAGTTTAGTCTAGTTTAGTTTATTGGATTTATATACCGCCCTACTCCCGAAGGACTCAGGGCGGTGAACAGCCACAAAGTAAAATATATCTATACAAAATTTAAAAGCTGAATAAAACCGAATTAAACAGTTTGGACCCAGACAGAATTAAAACACCCCAATAATTTAAAAACAAATTAAAATTTACATTTTAAAAGGAAAATGGGAGAAAATGAAGATTAGGCCAGGCCAGCTTGATGGAATAAAAAGGTCTTGAGGGCGCTTTGCTAGCCATGTCTGTCTTAACATATGTGCTGAGCTTTTCAGCTACCAATATACAAGGTCCAGAGTTCCTAATATTGGCAGATCAAATGAGAAGCAGGAGACAGTAATTTCCATGTCTGAGATACCAATAATAACTACAGCAGGTTCATCAAATCTCATTAATCATGGTTTAAAATAACCATCTATTTTTTCCCCCGTAAAGCCTTACCTCCCCTTCATGTCAGAGGAAGCCAATTAAATCAGCACCAATTTTTAACTTCCTTGATGTGATGGACAAAGACTATTAATTCTCCCCTTTTAGCAAACTAAAGAAACAAGTGGGGGTTGCAGGGGGGGGTGTTGGTCAAGAAGCAGCTTAAATGTCAATGGCATTATAATGACCACCGGAGATAGATGTTGAAGTACATCTTTCTCTTGGGAGTTTCCTCTCCCAGATTGAAGTGATTCAGGCTCATTAAGTGGCCATTCATAGCAGAAACAACTGGTTCTCAGAGGCCCTAATGGAATGTGTGATTTGCTAAGAATTATGGAAAATGTCTTTTACAAGGCAGTTTGCTTTATTATATAAAGTTTATTGTCATTGTACGTGTATACACAGTATACCCATACAACAAAATTCACATAACACCCAGAGACCAAGCCCAACACACATGACAACCCCCAAACACATCCCCACCCACCCCAAATTCCCCACCCCAAAACCATCCAAGCATCCATACAGCAGACCAAGTAATGCTGTCCAACAGCTCACTGATGGTGTCCCTTTAGTTCATTGTTGAGTGTAATTATAGCTCTGGGGTAAAAACTATTCAGAAGATGTGTGGTCCGAGTTTTAGTTGCTCTGTATCTTCTGCCAGAAGGCAACAGCCCAAAAAGATTGTAAGCAGGATGGGAAGAGTCTCTGAGAATGTTGAACAACTTCCTCAAACAGCGAGATTCGAAGATGCCATCCAGGGCTGGTAGCTGGACCCCGATGATATTCTGGGCAGTTTTAATGATTCTCTGTAGAGCTTTTTTGTCCACTACAGAGCTGCTCTCATACCATGCAAGAATGTCATATGTCAGGACACTCTCAATGGTGCTGCAATAGTAGGACAGAAGTAGATGCTGAGATAGATTTATCTTCCTGAGCATTCACAGGAAGTAGAGCCTCTTCTGTGCCTTTTTCACAAGCATGTTAACATTCATAGTCCATGAGAGGTCCTCCGAGATATAAATGCCCAGAAATTTAAAACTACCAACCCTCTCCACCTCCTCACCATATATGTATAATGGTAAATGTACATCTCTCTTCCTCCTGAAGTCAATTATAAGTTCATGTGTGTTGGGCTTGGTCTCTGGTTGTTATGTGAATTTTTTTGGTGTTAAGAAAATGTCTTTTACAAGGCAGTTTGCTTTTTTAAGTGACATCGTGCTAAGGTTGCATTGGCTCATCTCCAACCTGCTAATCTATGCTTACCAAGTGTGCAGACTTGCAAATTCATTGTGCTTTTATTGGCTTTTGAGCTTCATAGGATGCTATTCATTTACAAAGAGAGGGTACTTTTAAGATTAGCCAAAGAACGTTTGACTTTTTTCCTCAGGTTCCTTGTGGGAAACATACAAAGCCTCAAACCCTGGAGCCAGGCCACTGAAATCTGGAGGGCTCCCAAATTCAGCTCAAGTCAGCTTAGTGTGATAGTCATCTAGAGCTGTCTTGCATTAAGATATTGGTTAACCAGCTGATTTGAGTTTATGCAAACTTTCCCCCTCTCTAGGTATGTTGAACTAAGCACTTGGAATTTCTTGCCAACATGGCTATTAAGTAGGCTGAGGTTGTGGGTATTTTCTCTCTTTCTTTCTCCTCCTCTTTCCCACAAAAGCTATATACCTTTTTCTTCATGACGATAAAGTTTTGCATATCCATCTGCAATATAGCTGCTAAGTTAGTTGCTAATTGTGCAACATTTAAAACATATTTCTCCTTTCTCTCATCTTAGGTGATGTGCCTGGAGAAAGCCTCACAATGCACAATAAAAATCAACAAGGACATTTTTCTATGAGAAATTAAATCTTCTTTCCACAAATAACAGTAACAGAATTTTGTTCCACATAAATTTTCTATCTAATGTCCAACAATATTTATTTTTCTTTCCTCTTATTGTAAACAAAAAAATTACTGGAGGTGTTTGTCCATTAGATACCTAATGACAACTACATGAGAAAACTGTCTGTCTGTTGGGCCATCTATCTCTCTACCAGTGGTGAAATGTATAATTTGTTACTACCAGTTCTGTGGGCATGGCTTGGTGGGGAGGTAATGTGACTGGAAGGGCGTGGCCAATTTTTTTCCCTTTTAAAACCATTTTTTCTAAAACCTCTTCGGCAGAAGAGGTTGTAAAATAATGCTTTAAAAAGTCTCTGCCGATCAGGCAACTCAGCTGGGATCGTCAGAGGCTTTTAAAAGCATTTTTTCTACAACCTCTTTTTTTTTCTTTTAAAAGCCTCTGATGATCCCAGCTGAGCCACACAACCATCAGAGGCTTTTTTTTTAACTTTTAAAAGCATTTTTTCGGCCGGAGAGGTTGTAGAAAAAATGCTTTTAACAATAAAAAAAAGCCGCTGATGATTGCGGGGATCAGCTGGGCATGGGGGGGGGCAGGGATTTTTGCTACCAGTTCTCTGACGCACCCGCCACCATTGCTACTGGATTGGGCAATCCAGTCTGAACCCGGAGCATTTCACCCCTGCTTTCTACTATCTATCTACCATCTAGGACAGGGGTGTCAAACTCATGTCATCATGTCATTGTCACATGACATAGCGTGACTTCCCCCCCTTTGCTAAACAGGGGTGGGTGTGGCCAGCAGCTGCCAAAAAAGCCAACAGAGTTCTAGGCTCCATATACAGAGGGATAGAATCAAGATCATGTGAAGTATTAATACCACTTTATAATGCCTTGGTAAGGCCACACTTGGAATACTGCATCCAATTTTGGTTGCCACGATGTAAAAAGGATGTTGAGACTCTAGAAAGAGTTCAGAGAAGAGCAATAAAGATGATGGGGGGATTAGAGTATAAAACATATGAAGGATGGTTGCAGGAAATGGGTATGTCTAGTTTAATGAAAAGAAGGACTAGGGGATGACATGATAGCAGCGTTCCAATATCTCAGGGGTTGCCAGAAAGAAGAGGGAGTCAAGCTATTCTCCAAAACAACTGAGGGTAGGACAAGAAGCAATGGATGGAAACTAATAAAGGAGAGAAACAACTTAGAACTAACCTGTTTTCCCCAAAATAAGACATCCCTTGATAATAAGTCTAATTGGGCTTTTGAGCACATGGCAATAAGGCCAAGCGCTTATTTCAGGGTTCAAAAAAAATAAGACAGTCTTATTTTCAGGAAAACATAGGTAAGGAGAAATTTCCTGACAGTTAGAACAATTAATCAGTGGAACAACTTGCCTCCAGAAAGTTGTGAATGCTCCAACACTGGATGTTTTTAAGAAGATGTTGGATAACCATTTGTCTGAAGTGGTGTACAGTTTCCTGCCTAAGCAGGGGGTTGGACTAGAAGACCTTCAAGGTCCCTTTCAACTCTGTTATTCTATGCTAAAATGTCAAATCTAGTCTAAACATCTGGCTGATTGTGCAACAACCCGTAACAATAATCTCTTCTGAAGAAACAGTATCTTCCCATGGTGCAAGGACTGGAGTGCTCTAATGATGCTAAAGGCTATGCTGGACAGACAGATTTTAGCTGAAGAGTTATACTAAATATAATTCTAAGTTACTTTGGATCACATCTTGGTCTGCTTCTAGCTGGCTGATATTTTGACTTGTTATTTTTTAATGGAAGGTTACTGGATTGTTATTTTTCATTTTGAGAGTGTTGGAAGAAATATTCATCTGGTTCTGTTCAAAGCTGGGAGAAAAACACTGGAAACATGGAAGCTGATTGGAAAAATGGTTTAATGGTGAAGCAGAATTACATGGGTGATTCTGGGTAGCTGATCACATGGAGATGAGATTGGGGTTTTTTTTATACCTTCTCTTTGTCAGGGTGGCAATTAATCCCATTCTGCATTTGGGTAGTTGCACCTTGATTAGAGAATGGAATGGGATTTGCACTTTTTTAAAAAAAAAATGATTTATATGCCGCCCTTCTCCGGAGACTCAGGGCGGCTTACAATGCTTTAAGCAATAGCCTTCATACTTTTGTATATTTATACAAAGTCAGCTTATTGCCCCCATAATCTGGGTCCTCATTTTACCTACTTTAGAAAGGATGGAAGGCTGAGTCAACCTTAAACCTGGTGAGATTTGAACTTGCAGTAATTGCAGGCAGCAGATGTAAGTGGATGTTAATTACTCTGCTGAGCCACCAGAGCTCCTTGAACTTTCTGTTCCTGTGCAAGAACATGTATTCTATTGGCTGTTTCCAGACTCCCATGGGGCCGTGTACAAATCCTAGGAGTTTGTCTGAGCTACGTTTGGTTGAGGTTTGGGTTGATGCAATGAAGGAGCATTGGGCAATTCCTATTGTGGCTGAGGGCTAATCCTACCTTTGTTGGATCTTGGGTGAGGGTATTTGCTTATGAATAGAACTATCTACCTCTTTATCTCTTAAGGTCTGACATCTGCTGAGGGCTATTAAGAAAGGTGGGAGCTGCTTTCTGTCTCCAAGAGCATATTTCTCCCTTTAGGGAAATATAACATTCTGCCTTTTTAATATTTCTCAAAATATTTCATTCTTCTAGGAGACACATGGGTGCTAACTTTCTACAAGGGCTAGTTGGGTGTAGTGGGTAAGATACTGGGCTAGAAACTGAGACCATGATTTCTAGTCCTTCCTTAGGCATGGAAGCCAGCTAGATGACTTTGGGCTAACCATGTTCTTTCAGCCCATCCCACCTCACACAGTTATTGTGGAGAAAATAGAAGGCAGAGGTATTAGTATGCTGCCTTGAGTTAAAATAACATTTTCTAAACCAGGGGTTTCAATCCAGTAGTGGGTTTCAATTTCGGTTGCTACCAGTTCACTGGCGGGCATGCGCATGTGCAATGCTTCTGCACATGTGCAGAGACGTCTGGGTGGGTGAGCGGAGCCTCTCATTGCTGCCGCTACCAGTTCGCCCGATCCAAGGTGAACTGGTAGCAACCCACCACTGGATCAATCTCGCGGCCTGCGAGCCCAATGCGTCAAGGCTAGCCATCCCCACCCCCAGTTTAGTAAAGGAGAAAAAAGTCATGATACGTCACATGATGACAATCTGACGCTGCAAGTTTGACACCCTTGCTCTAAGCCCTGAGAAATCAGATGATATTCTGAAGCAGCTCTGGAAAGTACCTTCCTGATTCACTGAAATATAAGAGGGTGGAGCTGGGGAAGACAGCACAATCATGTGTGCCAGATTCTTTTGTTATAATCAATCTCAATAAATATAGTTTTAGGCTTTCTAAAGCCTTCTTTTCTCGTCTATCTACTGGGCCTGATAATTCAGTTTTGTGCCCAAAGTTCAATCCAATTTCTGATGTTCTGAATACACACCTAGGGTTGCTTTATTTTCATCACAGATGGAAGCAGAATGGGGACATATGACAAAAAGTGCCTTTTTTCTTCTTTTTCCTCCAGACTTGGGGAAAAAATGATTTCAATAATTTAAGTCTCATTTGCCCTTTCAGGATATTTCCTGCACAACCTTTCCACTCTTAATAGTAATAGCTGCTAATAGCCCTTTCTTATAAAAGGCCTGGATCAGCTCCATGCTAAACGTAATTCCAACTGCTTTGGTGGATGTCAAATAGAGCTATTATTTTAGAATTGATTATTTTGAGTGCCGTGAATCATAAAAGAACTCCTCCCATGGGGTTGCATAGGTTGGTAAGTACACATCTAATTCTCCATTCAGGGAACTTTTGCACAGCCAGCAGATGGACAATTCAATGCCAGGAGAGAAATGAAAATAGTCAACCTTCTCAAGACATTTCTTGAAGGCAAGAAAATGCATTTCTACCCAAAGTATATATTTGAGCCTATAAGTTTACCTACATATTTTTGGGGTACTTTCAAGTTCCTTGCTCCACATGGGTCCCACAAATGATGACACTTAATGTGCAGTTGAGGAACAACTGAGGATATTTTGGAGTACTAATGTTGTTTATAAAGTGGCTAGATTAAAGCCTGCAGGAGGTCTAGTTGCTAATGCTGATATATAGGAAATTCAAGGTTGCAATACAGAATTGGGATAGGATAGGATAGGATAGGATAGGATAGGATAGGATAGGATAGGATAGGATAGAATAGAATAGAATAGAATAGAATAGAATAGAATAGAATAGAATAGAATAGAATAGAATAGAATAGAATAGAATAGAATTCTTTATTGGCCAAGTGTGATTGGACACACAATGAATTTGTCTTTGGTGTATATGCTCTCAGTGTACATAAGGAGATTAAAATACATTCATCAAGAATAAAAAGGTACAACACTTAGTGATAGTCAAGGTTACTAATAAACTATCAAATCGTACTATGAAACAAATCAAAACAATACAAATTGAAAGATACAAGCAATATGGTTATAGTAATAAGAAGAGATAGATACTCGTAAGGAAGAGAAGAAGAATAGTAATGCAGTCTTAGTAAATTATTTGACAGTGTTGTGGGAATTAATTCTTAAGCAGAGTGATGGCATTCGGGAAAAAAACTGTCCTTGTGTCTAATTGTTCTGGTGTACAGTGCCCTATAGCATCGTTTTGAGTGTAGAAATTGAAGCAATTCATGTCCAGGATGTGAGGGGTCTGTAGATGTTTTCACAGCTCTCTTTTTGACTCGTGCTGTAGACAGGTCCTCAATGGAAGGCAGGTTGGTAGCAATTATTTTTTCTGCAGTTTTAATTATCTGTTGAAGTCTGTGTCTGTCTTGTTGGGTTGCAGAGCCAAACCAGACAGTTATGGAGGTGCAGATGACAGACTCAATAATTCCTCTGTAGAACTGAATCAGCAGCTCTTTGGGCAGTTTGAGCTTTCTGAGTTGGCACAGAAAGAACATTCTTTGTTGTGCTTTTTTGATGACGTTTTTGATGTTAGGTGTCCATTTTAAGTCTTGAGATATGATAGAACCTAGAAACCTGAAGGACTCTATTGTTGATACTGTGTCATCTAGTATTGTAAGAGGTGGTAGTGTAGGAGGGTTTCTTCTAAAATCCACCACCATTTCTATGGTTTTGAGTGTATTTAGTTCAAGATTGTTCTGGTTGCACCACAAGGCTAGTTGTTCAACCTCCCATCTGTATGCAGATTCATTGTTGTCTTGACTGAGACAATATAAGAATAGAATAGGATATATATATATATATTAATATGATATAGAATATTAGAATAGAATAGAATAGAATAGAATAGAATAGAATAGAATAGAATAGAATAGAATAGAATAGAATAGAATAGAATAGAATAGAATGAAGGAAGGAAGGAAGGAAGGAAGGAAGGAAGGAAGAACATGGGACATAACGGCATGAATGTAAGAAACCTCAACAGGGCAAAAAATGAAATGAATTACCACATTTTTCAGAGTATAAGACACACCTTTTTCCCCCCTAAAAGAGGGTGAAAATGTGGGTGTGTCTTATATACTGAATGTAACGGAGGTTTCAGAGGCTGAAAAAAAAAAGCCTCTGAAACAGAGGTTTCAAAGGCTGAAAAAGCAAGGCGCAGAGCTCACAACCAACGAACCTGTTGCTAAAGTTCACCTCTGGGAACAGCTGATTGTGGGTATTCCGGGAGGCCGGTCCACCCACCAATCAGCTTTTTTCTTATCTTCTTCCCCAAAAACTAAGGTATGTCTTATACTCCGGTGCATCTTATAGTCCAAAAAATATAGTAACTACACTTTGAATTTTATGCATCAAATAATTTAACTGGACTGAAATTGGACATACTTTGTTATTCAGGACATGGAAAACAAGAAAGGAATGGTGTTCTTTACGTTCCCTCATAATCAGGAAGGATATATCAAAGACAGTACATTGGTACAATGCAGGTAATGACCAATTAATATTAATTAGACTTCATGGACATCTTTTAACATGATGACTATCCACCTTTATGCTCCAATTACTGATGCAGAATAAGATGCAGTTGAGGGGCATTTCTTTTCCTCAATAGCAATACAAATATAAAACCTTTGCTAGACCAATTTTCGAATACAGCTCGTCTGCCTGGAATACGCACTGTGTATCGAACATTAATACAATTGAGCAAGTCCAGAGGTATTTCATGTGAAGAGTACTCAGCTCCTCTGCTCACAATAGAATACCTTATGCTACCAGGCTTGAAATTTTGGGCTTGGACCGCTCCAAACTCAACTTC
Source organism: Arizona elegans (assembly GCA_022577455.1). Taxonomy (NCBI): domain Eukaryota; kingdom Metazoa; phylum Chordata; class Lepidosauria; order Squamata; family Colubridae; genus Arizona; species Arizona elegans. Next base: position 3,482,500 of record JAKOOJ010000001.1, on the reverse strand, counting down.
AGCAACAGTCGTCAATGCCTGGAATGCAGTACCTGACTCTGTTTTTACATCCTCAAACCCCCATAACTTTAATCTTAAACCGTCTACTGTGGACCATTCCTAAGAGGTCTGTAAGTGGCGTGCATAAGTGCACCAGCATGCCTACCATCCCTGTCCTACTGTCCCCATTTACCATACCCATTTCCTGTGTTCATATCCATGTTTATACTTATATCCGTTATCTCATACATGTTCGACAAATTAAATAAATAAAATCAATCAATCAATTCCAAAAGTTATTGCTTGCTTTCTGTAACTTTAGAGCACCTAAACTGTGGCAACTTTTCTCTCCCTCCCACTCTCTCCCTTTCTCTTCCTGCCCTCCATTTTTTCCCCCAATGTGTTCTCATACTCTTTGCCTTCCTCTTATCCCCAGCCCCATCTGTGAAAGGGGCTCAAATTGTTCTTTGCTGTACTGTGCTTGTGGTAGTATTATCTCCCTTATGCCTCAACTTTTTTTTTTATTTGATTTATATACCGCCCTTCTCCGGAGACTCAGGGCGGCTTACAATGCGTTAAGCAATAGCCTTCATACTTTTGTATATTTTTACAAAGTCAGCTTATGAAGGCTGAGTCAACCTTGAGCCTGGTGAGATTCAAACTTACAGTAATTGCAGACAGCTAGAGTTAAATTACAATGCATTAGTCTGCTGAGCTATCCAGGCTCCTTGTGAACTTGTGAAACCACCCAACAAGGCTATGGGGTGAAATCAGGTGAGTGACAGGGACAGGGAGGGTTAAACAATGGGGACAGTAAAGCTTATGTCTATGTCTATGGCTGGATTGCATGTCAACTTCCCATCTTTCTGAGCCAACTAATTAAGTCTTGATTTAAAGACTTTTCTTTGCATGTTGTACTAGCATTCCACCTTATTTATGTCATTTATTTATGACATAAATAATTCATGAACTCAGTCAATAATCTGGTTTTTTTCCCCTTAGAACACAGTTAAATATGACAACAGGATAACATTAGTTACTGTGGTGATGGGAGGATGGTTTAGGGTAATGTACCTGGTATAACTGGTAATTCATACAATAAATATCCCTCTATAAGGATTACTGGTAATTAGGAATAGAAAACATGTAAGGACAGATGCTTCCAGCTGATAACATTGGTAATATTTGCCTAGATAGAACATAGGTTAGGAAATGAATGCACTTTTTGATGGTAACTTTATTAAATATTATAATTATAATTGCAAAGATACTAATGCAAATTCAAAAAAGAAAAAAAAATAATATTGTAAATAAAAAGGAAAATATATAAAGAAATTATTTCTATCTTTATCACAAGTATAAACATTTTTAGTAATTTATCGGCTTCCCTTAAAATACACAAATGATCTCTTCTCCCCATATCTCATCTCTTATCTATAAACAAATCCTTAAAGCTTCTCATTTCAGTCCTGATGTCAGCAAAAGCCCATTAAGGGTTACCAGAGATAACAGCAGTGGTGGGTTGCCCCCGGTTTGCACCAGTTCTGTAGGACTGGTAGTAAAACTGGCAGGAGGCTCCGCCCACCGACCCCGATGTCATCAAAATGTTTCTGCACATGCACAGAAGAGCATATGCGTGTGCAAGCAAAGCGAGCGTGCGCGCGCAGCCCTGTTGCAAACTGGTAGTAAAGGTAGGTAGAACCCACCCCTGGATAACAGCATATCTATTTTAAGCTTGGTCAAATAAATAAACTTCATATTCCTTCCTTTTATTTTTAATGGTCTTAATCTTTAGTCCCTTCAAATAATGAGCTAAAATTTGATTTCCTTTCATTTTTTTTTCTTTGTCCCTTCTTTTCTCACAAAAATGTGCATGGTCTTCCAGGATGGCATGGGAAAAAGAAGTTAATGAATGAAGGTGCACACTTTGCTATGATCTGAAAAGAAAGAAGAAGCCATCTGTTCTAGCCAGAAGCATGGACCAGGGAAATAAAGTATTGTGGGAAATAATGAAAACAGAATTGCGTTGTTATGATACAACACAGCTCCAGGCTGTGGATTTGGGCATTCAGATGTCACATTATATATTCATCCATCCATCCTTCTATCCATCCATCCATCCCATTTCTATACTGCCCATCTCACCTGACTCTGGGTTATATACACTTAAAAAAATATCAAAATATAAAAGTATAAATAAGAATAAAGTTGAAAACAAAATTCAAAAGATAGGATTATAGTATTAAAAGTTAACTAGTTAACAAGGTGGAGAGAACTTCCCAATGACATCAACCATCCCAAGGTTGCGTATCCCTCTTTGACCCACCCGCCAATTGGCAGAGCGAGGTCTAAACATTATTTCTGGAGACCAGAAGAGTTAGAGCTTGCTTGGCTTCTGGGAGTAAAGTGCTCCAGAGGGCAGGGAAAATGGCAGAGAAGAGTCTCTTCCTGGAAACCCACCCCCCTTTTCAAAATCTTTCAATTTATTAAATTCTCCTTGTCTAGCTGGGTGGGATAGGATGATATAACTGGAATGAGATCATTTCTCAAATAACCTGGCCTCATACCCAGGGTGGGTTCTACTTACTTTTATTATCAGTTCGTAATGGGATCGTGAACCATTGCACATGCACAGATTGCCTGTGATGACATCCGGGGCAGTTGGTGAAGCCTCCCGCTGGTTTTACTACCAGTTCTTGAGAACCGGTCTGAACCGGGGCAACCCACCACTGCTCATACCAAAACCTTGAATTGGACCCAGAAGCAAATCACCACCAAATACAGCCTGTGTAACAGAGTGTTATCTGTGTAACCCTTGGTGAGCCCAGTATTGCTTGCGGCAGTCCATTCTGCACCAGCTACAGCTTCTGGATATTCTTCAAGGGAAGCTCCGTATAGCAATAGCAGTAGCACTTAGTCTTATATACTGCTTTACAGTGCTTTACAGCCCTCTCTAAGCCGTTTACAGAGTCAGCATATTGACCCCAACAATTTGGATCCTCAGTTTACCCATCTCAGAAGGACGGAAGGCTGAGTCAGCCTTGAGCCTGGTGAGATTTGAATTGTCAAATTGCAGGCAGACGACAGTCAGGAGAAGGAGCCTGCAGTACTGCACTCTAACCACTGCGCCACAGCAGCTCATATAGAATCCATTGCAACAGTTCATATGGGAGATAACCAGGATATGAATCACAGAAAGGAGGTCAGAGTCTACAGAACAATTGCAGGATGCTGCTTTTGTCATTTTGCCTTCTATCCAACAGACACTTCTGGTTCCAGACATTTTGAACATATTCAAAAGTAAATAAAATCCTAAATGGTTTGACAAATTCAATTTAAAAGCCATCCATAAATCTGCTGGAACAGAAATGTGCCCTGAAATAAAGGGAGCGATATAGATAAGATTTATATGATACATACATCACTGGGAAAATAGGTAACTTTCTATTTTCATTCTGTGTTACTGTTGTCCTGGGAGATTGATTGAAGCCCCCTCTGTAAATTATGAAACGAAGCTTTTTCTACCACCACTCAATGTTTCTCCCATAAAGATAGAAAGACATGGGGATTCAGACTAAGCTCTTTATTTTCAGTTTTCTTTTCAGAAACATCTGTATATGATTGGACTAAAAGTTTCAGGATTAATTCATAGATCAACATATTACTCCATTTCTCTTCTGTCTAAAATGATGTTGGTATTGGAGAGGGGAGAAAAAGTCAATTCTTGAAAAGAAAATCAGAACGTGACCATAAGGAGTAGAAATGATAAAGGGAAAACTAACAGAGAACCTAAAATGAGGAAAATATCTTTGCTAGTCCATCTTAACAAAAATCCTCAGAGAAATTCAGGATTTCTATTAAGGTCATTGAGCATAACCTGCTGGAAGTCTCCTGAAAAAACACGGAGGGAAAATTAAATTTTCCAATTAAAAATCAGTGAAACAATAATCTTCCTTCTTTCTTCCATTGCTTTCCCTTTTGAAGCCTTTTCCATCTTCCTTCAGTTCAGGAAATTGTTGTATTGCTGGGCATAAATTATACAGCAATCCTGTGATTGCTACCAGGAGGGGAGGAAAAAGCAACAGTAAGATCGTACCAGGGGTGAAATCCAGCAAATTCTGACAGGTTCTGAAGAACCGGTAGCGGAAATTTTGAGTAGTTCAGAGAACTGGTAGCGGAAATTTTGAGTAGTTTGGAGAACCAACCGGCAAATACCACCTCTGGCTGGTCCCAAAGTGGGGTGGGAATGGAGATTTTGCAGTATTCTTCCCCTGGAGTGGGGTGGGAATGGAGATTTTGCAGTATCCTTCCCCTGAAGAGGGGTGGGAATGGAGATTTTGCAGTATCCTTCTCCCAGGAGTGGGGAGGGAATGGGGATTTTGCAGTATACTTCCCTTAGGGTGGGAATAGAGATTTTGCAGTATGCTTCCCCTGCCATGCCCATCAAGCCATGCCCACCAAGCCACACCAAGCCCACCAAGCCACGCCCACAGAATCGGTAGTAAAAAAAAAATGGATTTCACCACTGGATTCTACTGACACAGCTAGGAGAAGAGGACAATTGAAATAATTGGGCTACAGGATGGGTACCCTTATGGGGGAAAAATACTAAAATATTCAGGACTTTTTGGCTTGGAAGAGTGGGTATGGGTGGCAGACACTGGACAGGGAAAGCTCAATTGGCAGCCAATGAAGCTGATGGGAAGGAGATTTAAAACAGATGCAAGGAAGCATAATTCATATAGTTGGAATTCATTATCCTATGAGATGGTGATGGTCACTGAATGGATGACTTTAGATTGGATAAATACATGGAGTATATATCTATCAAGGGCTAGTTGTCCTGAAGATTAAATGATATTTCTGAAGTGGGAGCAGTATGCTTTTAAATACCAATGGCAAAGAAAAATGGTGGGAGAGGATCATATATTCAACTCTTGCTGTCCTCTGATTTATTTATTTTATTTATTTATTTTTCAGATTTCTATACTGCCCTTTTCCTTTCGGACTCAGGGTGGTGAACAGCCAAAATAAAACATTTGTATACAAAAGTTAAAATAGATTTAAAATAATTAAATAAAGTTTGGCCCATAAATTTAAAACATTTCAATTAAAATCAATATTAAATTTTAAAAACCAACCATAAAATCAGGACAGCCCGGCTAACTGAAAAAAGTAGGTTTTAAGGGCCCGACGAAAAGTCCGGAGGTCTGGGATCACTCGTATCTCTGGGGGTAGATTGTTCCAGAGGGTAGGTGCCACCACAGAGAAGGCTCTCCCCCTGGGGGTCGCCAACCAGCATTGTCTGGCCGACAGCACCCTGAGGAGGCCCTCTCTGTGGGAGCGAACTGGCCGGTGGGAGGCAATTGGTGGCAGAAGGCGGTCCCGTAAGTACCCCAGCCCTAAGCCATGGAGCACTTTAAAGGTGATCACCAACACCTTGAAGTGCACTCGGAAGTCCACCGGAAGCCAATGTAGCTTGCGCAGGAGAGGAGTCACATAGGAGAGCCCCGTTGCTCCCATAATCTCCCGCACAGCTGCATTCTGAACCAGCTGGAGCCTCAGGGTACACCCCAAGGGGAGCCCCATGTAGAGAACGTTACGATAGTCCAGACAAGAAGTGACGAGTGCTTGAGTGACCGTGCGTAGGGAGTCCCGATCCAGAAAGGGGCGCAACTACAATGAGAAAGAAACTGGATTAAAAACTATTGTAGCCATTTGGGTAATACTGTTCTTAAAAAGACTATGGGAAAAAGACTAGGAGAAAAAAGATAAGAAAGAAAAGGGAGGGAGGGAGGGAGGGAGGAAGGAGCCTCTAAGTTCTTAAGGCTCCTAGCCATCAAAAAGTACTCACTTCCCCCTTAAGTAGAAGCCTTGCATAGGATCCATTAGAACTGAAACAAATGCACGCACAAAAAATGATCTATTGGAAGAAATCTTTAGAGCAGTGGAGACTGAGCCTCTCTAGGTAGAAAATGGAAAGTAAATCAACAAAGAAAGAAATGGAAATTAAGATTTATTCAGAGCTGTCTACAAGGCCAAAATATTGCCTGGAAAAAGCTAGCGATCCAAAAATCACAAATAAACAGTATTAATCAGGGAGGAATAAAATCTCCTAAAGAAGGAATAGAAGATTACTCAAGGATCTAGAAAGAATGTTTGAAACGCTCGGAAATCTAACTCGCTAGAAAATTATTGCAAGCTGACATAAATAAATCTAAAAGCAAAGTTCTCTTTTGTTGTTTTCCAGAAAAGAGAGAGAAAAAAAAAATGAGCACACATAACAGGCACTAGTAAGAACCAAACATACTTGACAATGGAATAACATTGGGCAAAGAAATATTCTTGTCTTTTCTCACCAATTTGTATTCAAACTGATGAAACAAAGGCTTTAGAAATAATTTCCAAACAGAAGGAAAAAAATCATATACCTGGACCTTGTCACAGGTGAAGAGTGGATGCTTCAGATAAAGTGGCCAAGTAAATGTCTTCTATTTCTTCTTTCAGTGATATCTTAGAAGTCTAGCCTGATTAGGTGACTTGGACACTAGCCTGACTAGGTGGCTCAGTGGCTAAGACACTGAGGAGCCTGGATAGCTCAGCAGACTAAGCACTGTAATTTAACACCAGCTATCTGCAATTAAAGTAAGATCGAATCTCACCAGGCTCAAGGTTGACTCAGCCTTCCATCCTTTCTAAGGTAGATAAATTGAGGACCCAGTTTGTGGGGGCAATAAGCTGACTTTGTATAAAAATATACAAAAGTATGAAGGCTATTGCTTAACGCACTGTAAGCCGCCCTGAGTCTCCGGAGAAGGGCAGCATATAAATCAAATTAAAACAAAACAAAACAAAACAAAAACTGAGCTTGTCGATCAGAAAGGTCAGCAGTTTGGTGGTTCAAATCCCTAGTACAGGTCTCCTGCTTGAGCAGGGGGTTGGACTAGATGATCTCCAAGGTACCTTCCAACTCTGTTACTGTTACTGTTTCCCCCACACTTCACATTTCTGTTACATTCTGTCAAAAGATTTCATATAGGAATTCTTCCTTTAGGGCTTGTTCAAGGATCATACTGTTAATTGGCATGTTTTGGAGGAAAATGCTGAAAGATTTTAGTCTCCCTGTACATAAATTTAAGAAATCTTCGAGACCGCTTTCTACTGCATAACTTCCAACGACCAGTAAGATCCCACAGAGTTGGTCTCCTCCGGGTTCCATCAGCTAAACAATGCCGGCTGGCGGGCCCGCGGGGGAGGGCTTTCTCTGTGGCTGCCCCAGCTCTCTGGAACCAGTTACCTCCTGAGATCCGGACCATCCCCACCCTATTGGCCTTCCGAAAAGTGGTGAAGACCTGGCTTTTCTGGCAGGCCTGGGGCCGTTGATCTCGCTCTTGTGATCTGGCGAGATCCGGCCATGAAAGGTGTGAATGAGTTTTTAATGTTTTTAATGTTTTTAATTTTTCAATGTCTTTTTATAATGATTTTTAAAATGTATTGTGAGCCGCCCTGAGTCTTCGGAGAAGGGCGGCATATAAATTTAATTAATTAAATTAAATTAAATTAAATTAAGAAAATCATAGAATCATAGGGCTGGAAGGGACCTTGGAGGTCTTATAATCCAACTCCCTGCTCATGGCAGGAGACCTTATACCATCACAGATGAATCAATGTTCAAACTTTTCTTGAAATCACTCAACCACTTTCCTAAATAGTGAATTTTGCAAGCTCAGTTTTTTCCAGCTCAAATGGGGAATAGAGAAGAAGGGGATATGGTCTATTCCAGTGATGATGAAATTCAAGCCAAGCCAAGCCAAGCCAAGCCAAGCCAAGCCAAGCCAAGCCAAGCCAAGCCAAGCCAAGCCAAGCCAAGCCAAGCCAAGCCAAGCCTATTCTATTTTTTTTTTTTAATTTGATTTATATGCCGCCCTTCTCCGGAGACTCAGGGCGGCTTACAATGCGTTAAACAATAGCCTTCATTCTTTTGTATATTTTATACAAAGTCAGCTTATTGCCCCCACAAACTCGGTCCTCATTTCACCTACCTTAGAAAGGATGGAAGGCTGAGTCAACCTTGGAGAGATTCGAACCAGCAGAAATTGCAGGCAGCTGTGTTAATAACAGGGTGCATTAAACCACTGTACCATCAAGGCTATTCTATTCTATTCTATTCTATTCTATTCTATTCTATTCTATTCTATTCTATTCTATATCTATATCTATATTTATATATCTCTATCTCTATCTCTATATGCATATCTATCTATATGTAGATAGATAGATACAGATATAGATATCTGTTTTGTTTCCTTGCATCCCATTCTTTCCTCAAAATCATTTATTTTACATACATTATTGATAATTTCAGAAGTACTTTATGCTCATTATAAGAGAGTCAGGTTAGTGTAGTGGTTAAGGTCCCAAAGTAGAAACCAGGAGATTGTAATTCTAGTCTCATTTTAGGCACAAAGCCAGCTGGGTGACTTTGGGTCAGTCTCTCTGCCCTAGTTCATGAGGCTGCCAAAAACAGAACAAAAAACAACAACTGAAAATGCCAATGAAATTACCAAAGGTCAAGAACAACTTGAAGGAGAATGTATATTTATTTGGGTCAAAAATCTAGGTCAAGCTTATATATGTCATTTTACATTAATTCTCTGATATGCTTTGCCTTTCATGCTAATCTCGTTGATGGAAAAGAAACATAACAAAATAATAAATTGATTTTTGTGTTGCAAAGGAACATAAATTCAATTACATCTGGACTTCAAGGTCCAGGACCAGGTAGAATCCAATGGTAGATGATGAAATTAGTGTAATACATCCCTGAAACCTGACCATTTTGAGTCTTCAGTGTTGCCACACTGGAGCTGAGGGATAGGGAGGGGGGAATAGAGATAGAGGGGGCTTGTAGTCAAAACAAAATACTTTCTCCTGGGAACCAAGGACATTCTCACAGGTGGTCGGGGAGAGGAGGAGCGATGTCACCTGGCAACCAGACGGGATTGTGATTGGACCATGTGACTAACTGACTGGGAAAAGGGAGAAACATTTACTTTTAATTAGGTGAAAACTGCAGGAATAAGCAGTTTTCACCAACTTATGCCAATATGATACGTCCAATAAACCTACTTGCCTCGGAGTTCTGTTTGTTATGGATGTATTACATGGAAGCCTCACATTATTATTTTAAATATGGCAGAAAGGGGGAGTTGTATGAAAAAAATGAGACCTAATGCTGTTAATTAGTTAATCCTGTTAACAAATTAAATTTTGTTTAGAACTTGGCCCCACTCACCTTTAGGAGGGTGGTCCATATAACACTTTTCAAAGGCCTAAGATCTTTGCTTGACAACAAGACTAGCATCCCTGTTGAGCAATGCTTCAGAAGTAAAATCGTACAAAATGACTATCTTAAAGAATTCTCTTAAGGCTATTTAGTAAAATGGCCAAAATTAGAAATCTTTCTTTCAGTTCTGCTTCTTCTTATGCCAAACAGTAATGTAATAGATTTTGCAATAGATAAAAGCCCAGGTAATCCTCAATTTACAACCATTTGTTCAGTGACCATTCGAAGTTACAACAATACTAAAAGCAGTGCCTTATGAACATTTTTTACCCTTATGATTGCTGCAGCATCCTTGTGATAACCTGATCAAAATTCAGATGTTTGGCAACTGGCATGTGTTTATGGTATTGAGGCAGGTGTGAAATGCTCCCAGTTCGGACCGGATCAGGTGATCGGGTAGCAATAGCAGCAGGTGGTTCGGAGGACCAGTAGCAAAAATCCCTGCCCCCCCCCCACCTATGCCCACCCAATCACCTGGTACCCGCTTGCCCACTTGGCAGCTGGCGGCTTCTTTCGGGCTCGCTCATTTTTCCTGCCTTGCTTCAGCTGATGCAATCAATTGCATCAGCTAGCAACTGAATCTGCCTGTCTGCAATCAATCCAATCAGTGAGCAACTCAATCTGCCTGCCTTGTGCCTTCAATTTGGTAAGTAACTGGGGTTTTTTTTGGGGGGGGGGGAGGTAGCTGTAAAAAAAATAGTTAATTGGGGTTTTTTGGGGGGAGGTTTTTTTTTTTTTAGACATAGCAATTTAAATTTAGCTGCTTTTATCTAAAAATATAAATAAAATAATAAAATAAAATATTTGTGCAGCTTTCTGAGATTTGGGGTGTTTCTGTAGTGTTTCACTCTAACTACACAAACCCACAAAATCTCACAAAGCTGTATGTGGCGTTTTGTGTGTGTAAAGTGGGAAAGTTGGTGTTTGAGCTTTTTGTGGCTGTGTGAGGTTCCTGCTTGTTGCAGGGGCCATTTTGGGTGAAATGCAGCTGCTTTTACATTGTGTGTGAGTCCGTTGTGTTGTGTTATGTGTGTGTAAAGTGTGAAAGTTGGTTTTTGGTACCTCTTATTGTTTTGTGTACTTTGTTTATTATTTATTATTATTGGCCATGCCCACCCATTCACCTGACCACCAAGCCACACCCACCAATTAAGCCACGCCTGCAGAATCGGTAGGGAAAATTTTTAAATTTCACCCCTGTGTTGTGGGATCATCTGATCACCTTTAGCAAATATTCTCACGAGCAAAGTCAATGGGGTTGACAGATTCCACCTAACAATCGTGTTACTAACTTAACAACTCCAGTGATTCATTTAACAAGAAAAAAAAGGTCATAAAACTGTGGCAAGAAAGGTCATAAAACAGGACAAAACTCACTTAAGAATTTTCTTGTTTAGCATTGGAAATTTTGGGCTCAGTTGTAATTATAAGTCAAGGATTACTTGTAATAGATGAGATGGAGATGGAGATGGGGAGGGGGAGGGAGAGGGAGAGGGAGAGGGAGAGATGATAAAGACAGAGATATAAAATTTATTTCAAATATTCTTTGCAATCTGGCTTGCTGTTGAAAGAGCCATCCAGCCCATATAATTAGCAGGACCTCATAAAGTTCTCTTGATTCTGAATAATAATATAATAAGAGCTTCTGTTAAAATTATTTCAAGGTAGTTAATGACTTGCTGACTTTGACAGGGGCAGCTAGTAGATTTCCAAAGTAGGATTTAGTAAGCTGCAGTCTATCAATCACACATGAACTCTAGAGCCAATTTTGCAGCCCCTGGACACCATTACATCAGAAAAAGAAGCAATAAAATAACCAGAAATCCACAGTGTGGATTTCCCCCCCACCCCAAGTTTCACGGGAAATGAATACAAAAATTATATTCTCACTCGGATTTAGAACAATAAAAGCATCAAGTGACAAGAACCAAGAAGTATCCAGAGATAGCTTTCTCTAAACTAATGCCTTTAAATATTTTTGGATTACAAATCCCATGTCTCAAATCATGCTAGCTCATATGGTAGCTGTAAATCCACACAGTTCCAATGGACCAAGCTACTCTCTCTCTCTCTCTCTCTCTCTCTCTCTCTCTCTCTCTCTCTCTCTCTCTCTCTGTGTGTGTGTGTGTGTGTGTGTGTGTGTGTGTGTGTGTGTGTGCCTATCTCTGCCACCTGGAATGGGCCAAAAATGGGGCACACGGGAGCCAAAAATGGGATGCACGGAGACAAAAAATGGGGCACGTGGAGGCAGCAATAGGCAGCGATGGCAAGAGGTGGCAATGGCAGCGATGGGCAGTGGTGATCCCCGCAGCCTGGAACAACTGATAGGCAGTATCTAACCACCAATCAGCTGCTCATGCTAAATCAAGCTGTGCTGAAGCTGACCAGGCTGTTTGCTGTTTGCTGCAAGGAGGCAAATTGCTGGGAAGCAGAGGCTGAAGGGTGGGGACCAGCGGGTGGGCAGGACTTCAGTAACATTCACTCTATAAGATGCACAGACATTTCCATCCACTTTTGGGGTGGGGGAGTGTGGCTTATACATCGGAAAATACGGTACTTTTTCTCTTTTTAGCAAAAGTACTTAATCACTTGAGAAATCACCCACTCTCTTTTCAGGTCTACTTCACAAGGTGAATATCGATAAAGACAATGCCTACAAATAAATATATCTGTAAGCTCATTTACAAGGCAGGCTCTCTTGACGATAAAGAATGGGTAGATTTATTTAGAAATAATACCATTGGTGTGTTATGTTGTTTCTGAGCTGCTACGGTCTTTCAAATTAACAATACATTCCTGAAAATAGTTTGGTAGCTGATTGGCAGCCACTGCAGGGCATTTAGTGGTTGTGTAAGAGTGAATTTCACTGACCAACCTAGTTGCAGCATTATGCACTAGTTGTACTCTCCAAACTGCTCTCTGGAGAGGGGAGCTTTTATGGAGTGCTTCACAGTAATTCAATCTTGAAATAACTAGCATTCAGGCAAGAGTGTGTGATGGAATGTAGTAAGAAGGTAGATTCCCAGGAGGAAGGTGTATTCCGGAGGAATAAGAGTGAACTCAATTCAGAAAGTTTGTGTGGAATAAAGAGAGTGAAGATAATCCCTCCCTAATAGTTCCAAGAGCATAGGCTTCATGTGGGGAGTAGATTGCTTTAGTTGGGCAAGATTGTGTCTATAGATGCGGAACAATAAGGAAATCTACTTGAAAGACATGTTCTTGATTTTGGGAGGCTGATAATTCTCTTTCTATTTGAAACAGCTGATACATGCAACTACTATTGGCTGGCCATTTTATAGAGCTGTGATGGCGCAGTGGTTAGAAAGCAGCATTGCAGGCTAAGTGTGGTGATCACCTTTAAAGCGCTCCATGGCTTAGGGCCGGGGTACTTACGGGACCGCCTTCTGCCACCAATAGCCTCCCACCAGCCGGTTCGCTCCCACAGAGAGGGCCTCCTCAGGGTGCCATCGGCCAGACAATGCCGGCTGGCGACCCCCAGGAGGAGAGCCTTCTCTGTGGTGGCACCTACCCTATGGAACAATCTACCCCCAGAGATACGAGTGATCTCCGACCTCCGGACTTTTCATTGGGCCCTAAAAACTTACTTTTTTCAGTTAGCCGGTCTGTCTTGATTTTAGGGTTAGTTTTAAACTTTTGATATTGATTTTAAATTGACAAGTTTTAAATTACGGGCCAAATTTATAAATTATTTTAACTCTATTTTTAACTGTAATGTTATGTATAGATGTTTTTATTTTGGCTGTTCACTGCCCTGAGTCCGAAAGGAGAAGGGCGGTATAGAAATTTGAATAATAAATAAATAAATAAATAAATAAATAAATAAATAAATAAATAAATAAATAAATAAATAATTCTGCTGACTGCCAGCAGTTTGATTCTCACCAGTTCAAGGTTGACTCAGTCTTCCATCCTTCCAAGGTTGGTAAAACGAGGACCCAGATTGTTGAGGGCAATATGCTGACTCTGTAAAATCACTTAGAGAGGGCTGTAAAACACTATGAAGCAGTATATAAGTCTAAGTGCTATTGCTATTTTCATTGGCCTTTAGCCAAAAACCCTAGTTTGGGGAGCAGATGTGCTGATTTTAAATAATTGCAATGAAGCAACAGATAAACACAATATTAAAATTTGATGTTCCTGATATTCAATGCAAATAAATATTTATATCCCCTAGTTTCAGATAGTCACTACAAATACTGAATACATTCTTTGATCCAGATAAGGCAAGCATATTGGATTGCATAAAGCCCTCTGCATCCTCAAAGTCAGACTCCCATGTTTTACGTGCCCCCGCACCCCCATGAGCCTATAAGAGGCTGCATATCCCCAGCTACTCTTTGGCTTCCCACTGATGAGATCATACTAATTATTTCAGCTGCTGTCTTTGATTTAGTCCAAAGAAACCTGTCATTTCAACAGGTGCTGCTTCCAGATGATATGACAAAAAAGAAAAATGCAGAGAATCTGACAGCCTCCAGACAAGTTCCCCCTTTTTGCCAAGCTGAACTACCTGAAAAGGAAAGCTGCAGCTTGTCACCAGACTAACAGAGGCACAGAGGCACAATCATATAAGCAACAGAGATAATAGGCCTAGTTCTACTGAGACACACAAGTCATCAAGATTAAGAGACACCAGTTAAAAGATGTTTTCAACAATGTCCATGGTCCCAGGGTCATCTGTCTGGCTAGGAATAACATAATGAGGGAAATTTTTTAAAAAATAGCCAAGAGTTCTACAACTTACCTTATATTCAGTGAAAAGCTTTTCTGGGCATAGAGGCTTCCTTCCATCAATTATTTGCTTGTTCATGGAAAAAAAATCTTTTTCCCCCTTTTATTTCTTTACGGTACCATAACAGCATCTCTTTAAAAGCAGCAGAAACCACTCCGTTGGCCTAGTGGCTCATTAATCAATTAGTGAACACATCTGCCCAATCTGCTTCAATGGATCTAATAAAGCAGGGGTGTCAAACTGGCACTCCATGGGCCAGATGCGTCATGCTCAGGTTACCCCCACGCCAGCTCCGTGAATGGGGAAAACCTCATGAAACGTCATGTGACGGCACCGTGACGCGGCATGGCATGTGTGTAGCCACCTATCTGCAAGAGTCTTAACAAGATCTCTGGCTTCCTAAATAATAATGCAAAAAACCTGATTCCATAAATCAAGGTAAACAGTGTAGTGCATTATTCTGTAGTATCTCAGTTTACTGAATTACTCTATAAAATGTCTAACAGCTGCAGTGTTCAGATTGTTATGAGGACAGCCTCTTTATTTTCAAAATGCTGTGCAATTTCATTAAAGCAAGCATCCAAATGTTCCAGTATTTCTTAGGGCAAATTTCACCAGGTCTTGTACTCTTTCGGAAAGCTGATCTTAACAGCTGCTGGAGAATACAGTGAGCTCAGCAGAGGTGATGCTAGTTAAGGCACCAGGCTAGAAACTGGAAAACTGAGACTTAGTCACATCTTTGGTATGAAGCCAACCATTTGACCTTGGGGGCAGTCATTCTCTCTCAGGCCTAGGAAGAAGAGGCTAAAGGCAAACCACTTCCAAAATTGCAGGGACTTGTCCAGGTGGTTGCCAAAAATCAATGTCAACTTGAAGACACACACACAAAAAGCACACACATACTTTTGGCAATATAAAGACTCCAATTTGATTCATCATTCCTCAATAAGAATAACTCTGAAGAAGATATCAATTCTGCTCTTTGGAGATAGCCTACAACATTCAGAATTGGTCTATATTCCATAGGTCCATGATGGCAGACTATTCTAACAAGTCCACCCACATTACAGAGAATCACAGTGTGGTGAAATCAAAATTTACCAGGATATGTAACTGTAACAATAGCATTATCTGAATCCTCTCTACCCTAAAGGGGAAATTGAAGGAGTAAAATATTGAATATGGGGTGTGTGTTTTTCTTTTTCTCCCTATTGGAATTTGTCCAAATAATTATCAGAAATTGTCAGAAACAATTTGTCCATTCCAAACGTCTATAACTAAATTAGTTTGCAGGAACAGAAGGTCTAAAAATCTGGACTATTAGAGGAAATATGCATGGACTTGATTCACTTCATTTACCTGTGAATCTGTAGTCTCTGAATTGCTTATGGCTTCAATACTGCCCATTTCTGGCCCCTATTCTGTTTATAATTGCTCTCTTTTCAGGAAGGCAGGTCAAACAATTATCATTAATATTGACTTGTCCAAACTTTCCATTAGCTAGACAAAGAAACTGCAAGAATAGGCTTCCAGAGACACCAAAGCTCAGATTTATTGTAGAAAAGTTAATGAAGCCATTATGAAAGAGTTCCAGCAACTGCTGTACATCAAGTAGTACAACCCTTATATGTAGTGAAATCAAATTATTACTCCTGATTCTCCTACTCATATGATGTAATGGGCTAGAAACCACTCTCTTTTGGGTGGAAGTCCTGGAAGTTTGGTAATGGATTGATCTGGTATCAGGTTGCTTTCTCAAATCCTTTTAATTCATTTGAGGTTGAATGCAGAGGTGGGCTGCATTTTCTTTTAACAAAGGGTTCACTGGTTGTGAGCTGGCGCGTGCACTCTCTTCACTCACCTCCCCCCCACTTTGGGAGAGAAATGGAGCTTCAAACAGGCTCCTAATCAGCTCAGACAGCTCCAGTGAGAACAACAGGGGTGGTGCAGAATGCAGCTGGGCCAGCCAAAAAGCCAGAAAGTAAGTTATAAATGGATAGCATAAAACAGGGGTGGATGAGCGGGCCCAGCCATCAATCAGAGCTAAGGGTTCGCCCAAACCCTTGTGACCATGCAGCAGCCCACCACAGGTTGAATGTGAGGTCCAAATTGGATTATGTAGACCAGTGTTTCTCCATTTTATCAACATGAAGATATATGGACTTCAATTCCCAGAGTTCCCCAGCCAGCCCTGAAGTCCATGCATCTTCAAGTTGCTAAGGTGGAGAAATATTGATATAGACTGTGGCAGCAACCTATTTAGTAATTATTTCCAGTAATCAAGATAGCTTCTATTCATCTTAGGAACATTTATGGCGGTTACATTTCTCTTGTCTATGTCTCAGAGAGAAAAGAAGAATTGATTTGTATCTTCACAAATTTAGTGGAGTTTTGGGTTGCTCAGATAAGTACCAATTGAACTACACTAATTAGTTCTGGTTGAGAAGAGAAGCCAGTGACCCGATTTTACAGAAGAAGCCAAACTAAACACAATTAAAGCTGAGAAAGGATGGGGCAGAAGGCTTGAGAAGAAAGAGAGAGAGCTAACAGGACAGTGGTGTATAGCATTATGCCTACCACATTCCACTTATTAGTATTAACTTCATATGGGGAAAAAATGATCCCAATAAATAAGGGAAGAATTGTAAAAATGCAGAAAATGTTCTATTGTATTCCTTCTTAGTTCCCCTGACAACAAACCAAGAAATAACAATTATTCTCCATTTTTCTTTTGGTATTTCCCATTTTGCTGAAAGTAGATTTTACAGCTATGAGTGGAAGCTATGCACCTAAGATGCTTATTAGACAATTTAGAGGTGGATGGACCAAACTATTTGCAAGGAAGTGAAAAAAGATTGGAGTAATAACAAACAAGTCCAGAATTTGTTTGTTATTACCATAGATGAAGTTGCTTCCTGTAATGTATTTTCTCCCTTCCTCCCCTTGTAATTATTTGGTGTAAATGACTAAATGATTTACATGATCATCTTATTTTTACTTTCAACATATATCACTGTTTTATGAAAGAAATGATGTTCATTCTTTAGTTGGGTACCTGATTGTTTAAAGGTATATATGTATACGCATATGTGCAAGAAATATCCACTAAAACATTAAGTCCAAAAATTAAATCAATCTAGCTCTAACTTCTCAAAAGGGCTCAGATTTTTCCCAATACTTCCTCCTTCCTCCTTCCCCCATTCCAAATATTTATTTATTTTATTTATTTATTTAATTTGTCGAACATGATCTTTCAAAAATCCACCTGCATTAGAAGTTTTGTTACTAAAATTTCCAGCATGGTAGAGAATTAGTTAGCTGTGATTTAATGGAAGTTGAGTTTGTGGCATATTCCAGCTACTTGCTTCCAAGCTGCAAATTTGCACTTACTTGACCCCATCTAAGCATTCAAATCTCATTGCTTTATTGACAGAAGAAAAATTAAATCATCCATTTCATTCAGAGCCAATTCACTCACTTGGGTGCAACAAATCCAATGTGGGAGGAATTATGTAAATCATTGCATCGCGTCACAATGATTTAATGTGCAGCAAACCATAAAAACAGCCTGCTATATTATGCCACTTTGTAATGTACCAAGCTTTACTCGGAATTTCTCAAATTGTTCTTATCCCATTAGAAGATTTTTGAAAAATTATGTTGAGTGCATTATGCATTCTCGCTCTGGCTCTATTTCTTCAACAAATCCAAATTACAATAAGCTCAGTGTGACTTATGGTTCTTAAAATCATTTATTCATAGAATTTCATGATTTGGACTTACATCTGCCTTAGACTGAGAGCATTTTACACCATTTCTAATATTAAGTTAAATGCAAATAGATTACTTTTCAGATGGTTTTATTGCTTTTCTGAGATTTGTAGAGCTGTATTCTGTTCATTTGGGAGGGATGGAAAAGCTGGGATGTTTGCTGGCCAAGGTGATCATTGATTGTCCTTAGTATACTCCAGTCTGATCAATCAACTTCTGTTCTTTCTTCCCATCACCAGGATTCTCTCTCTATTATCTCTGAGAATGGAGAGGTCCTGGAATTAATGAAGTTCCAGGCTTCCCAGAAGGTAATTTGCTAGCCCTCTACCCCGCTTTTAAGCCATTCATTTGTCTCTTATGAACATAATGCAAACTTTTTGGCAGATAGCTGGATGATAGATTAGCTGGATAGCAATTGGGGATGTGATAATAAGTATGATAGAATAAGTGTCTAGTAAAATTATGCCTTGGACATGATGTGATAGTAGTACTGTTCTCTGGGGAAGGAGTAATGTTTTGATGATGTGAGAACGGGGCAGGACTCTGAGAAAAATCAGATAAACTTACAGTGGCAGAATGGATGAAATGACATCATCCGAGAAGCCTAATATAGTACATATTTTGCAAATGAAGCCTTCTATGATAATTTAAATTAGGAGCCTTGATAGTACAGTGGTTTAAAGCACCCTGTTATTAAGACCAGCTGCCTGCAATTACTGCAGGTTCGAATCTCGCCAGGCTCAAGGTTGACTCAGCCTTCCATCCTTTCTAAGGTAGGTAAATTGAGGACCCAGTTGTGGGGGCAATAAGATGACTTTGTATGAATATACAAAAGGATGAAGGCTATTGCTTAGCACATTGTAAGCCCCCCTGAGTCTCTGGAGAAGGGCGGCATATAAATCAAATAAAAATAAAAATAAATATCTTCAGGAAGATGTTTGAATCAAACTACTATATGCTCAATGTATCTGAAGAACTACTACATTCCAATTTTGTTCAGGAGTCTTCCTGTTTCAGTCCTTATTTCTCTGTTCTCCGAAAGGAGTGTCATATTGAGCTTTTTTTCATGGAAATCATATTAACAAGTAGTAGCTTCTAGGGGATAGAAATGGTAGGTATCCCACAGAAGTGTTTGTTCCATGCACACTAATACATGCAGTGTATTAGAGTTATGAATTTGAATCATCATTTTACAGGGTGTTATTCAAAATTCACAAGAAAAACCTCATGAAAAAAGATATTATAGTCTCTCAAACCAAGTTTGTGGTTCCAATGTCAGCCCTGCCTCAGCTCGAGCTTGTAGGTAAGAATGATCCTTAACACCATTTGGTTGATAAAGGTAAAGTTTACTAGACTTCAAGTGAAGTCTTCAAGACTTCAAGCTTCAAGTCTTCAAGACTTCAAGCTGCCTGGAGGCCGTGCGGGCCTGGATGGGGAGGAACAGGCTCAGACTCAACCCCTCCAAGACCGAGTGGCTGTGGCTTCCGGCGCCCCGATATAGTCAGCAGGTGCCATCGCTGACTATTGGGGGTGAATCCTTGCCCCCCACAGAGAGGGCTCGCAATCTGGGTGTCCTCCTGGACACACGGCTGTCTTTAGAAGAGCACATGACGGCCGTGGCCAGGGGGGCCTTTTATCAGGTTCGCCTGATTCGCCAGTTGCAGCCCTTTCTGGATCGGGACGCCTTGCGCACAGTCACTTACGCCCTTGTCACCTCCCGGTTGGACTATTGCAATGCTCTCTACATGGGGCTCCCCTTGAAGAGCACTCGGAGGCTCCAACTGGTCCAGAATGCGGCCGCGCGGGTGGTTATGGGTGCAACTCGTTGCGCCCACGTGACACCCCTCCTGCGCGAGCTGCACTGGCTCCCAGTGGTCTTCCGGGTGCGATTCAAGGTGTTGGTTACCACCTTTAAAGCGCTCCATGGCATAGGACCCGGGTACCTTCGAGACCGACTTCTGCCACCAGTAGCCTCCCACCGACCAGTCCGCTCCCACAGAGAGGGTCTCCTCAGGGTGCCATCGGCCAAGTTATGTCGGCTGGCGACACCCAGGGGGAGGGCCTTCTCTGTGGGAGCCCCAGCCCTATGGAATGAACTGCCCCCCGAAATACGTAGGATCTCCGACCTCCGGGTGTTCCGCTGCGCTCTGAAGACCCTGTTGTTCCGCCAGGCAGGGCTATTAACATAACGTTTTAAATTGGGGGTATTTTAAATTTCTGGGATTTTAATTGGAGCCTAATTATTTAATGATTTTAAATTTTAAATTGTTGTTTTGTTTCTGTGTTTTTAAATAGGCTGTACACCGACCTGAGTCCTTCGGGAGAAGGGCGGTATAGAAATAAAATTATTATTATTATTATTATTATTATTATTATTATTATTATTATTATTATTATTATTATTATTATTATTATTATTATTATTATATACAGCAATGCAAAGCCAGAACAGAAAGTTTACATTCCAAAATACCAGTGTAACTTTCTCCTTCCCGAAGGTGCCTCTCATACTTGTTCCCCTCCAAGTCCAATCAAGTTCAAAATAAATGTTTTTAAAATGGTCTTTTGAGGAAGGCAGCTGTGCTCAGTTTCCAAACCACTGACTTTGAGACAGTGCTTGGAGTGGAACGGTAAACTCTTTGCCCTCTGATGTATGCCCCCTCCCATCAGACCCCAGAGTCTATGGCAGGCTGGCACCAAAATAGCTTCTGCAGGCACAGTAGCATAGCATAGTAGCATAGCATCAAAGCATCGAAGTGGCATCTGACATCATGATTACCTCTGGTGGTAGATATTTCACCTCCTAAAGCCTTGAAGGGTTGGCATTAATTTAGTTGTTATCTACATTCTGATTCTTGGGACATGTCGAAGGATAAAATTCTGGAAATGTTCCTCAGCTGCTAGAGCCTTTGTTGTATACTTGATCCTCAATCTGCAAGTTTATTTGAAAGCATGTTTACCTCTTCAGTCGCCAATATACAATGGTATTTAATGTGTAACTGGGAGAGAATACTTATGGCTTTTTAATTGGGTTGGTGTATTTTGTAGTACTGTTTTATATATTGCAAACGTTTTTGGGATTTATACAAATGAGAAGCCATCTACAATTTGCTTTAATAAACAATCAAGAAATGGTATTAATTTCTTAATTATATGTGTGTGTGTGTGTGTGTGTGTGTGTGTGTGTGTAGTTAATATTTCGGGTTTCTTCCCATGTAATTGTGGATATATCCCTAAAAGGGTAGAAGCGATGTTTCGACAGAATCCCATCTGCCATCATCAGGCTTATGTCAGCAGTCTTTTGCAGTATATATATATATATGCCACCTTATTTTCATTATACATACATGCATGCATGCATGCATGCATACATACATACATACATATATATTGCTGATAAAGAAATAAAGGGAGACTAGAATAGATCTATTTCAAGCTATTTAGCTCTCATCAGCTAGCCATACCCTTACTCCACTCCCACATGTTGGGGTAGACCAGGTGTCTCAATAGAAAAACACTATATATATATATATATATATATATATATATATATATATATATATATATATATATATATATATATATATTGCTTATATATATTTGCTTTCTTCTTTTGTCGTAGGTTTCTATGTGTATTTTTCTTCAACCGGGTAATTTTCCTACGTAACCAAGTTTGCAGCCATAGCTCAGTAAAATCACATCCACTATCCTAGGCTTCTTCAGACAGCAAGCAAGCATTTTGTTACCTATTGGGAGACTAATATAGATCTATTTCGGACTGATTGGTCCTCATTGTAGGAAAATTACCCGGTTGAAGAAAAATACACATAAAAACCTACGACAAAAGAAGAAAGCAAATACTTAGCCTCTACGGGGAGGGAATATATGGTAAGAGTGTGGCTAACTGATGTGGCAGTTGCTGTTAAAGAACCCTTGCATAGGCCTGATGATGGCAGATGACATTCTGCCGAAACGTTGCCAAAATACTCTCAAACTTACATGGGAAAAGTCCCGAATACACCAAGACTTACATACCTGTACCCGTGAAAATCTACGAAAACAATATATCACAGTTTTGGATAGACTATACAGATGTCTTCCCATTCCAGGTCTCTTTTGAATGAATCCCCGAATGCAGCTATTTGCATATTGATGCAGCCATTTGTACAGAAGACCATTTTCATGTGGAATTCCTAAACAGGATACACAGGAGAACTGATCAGCTTTTACAGCCTGTTACACAATTTTCTAGCTCAGTTCTCCTCTGTGTGATAAAAAAAAAATACACTCATTCAGAGACAATAACATTGCAGTAATGGGTCCCTAGGCATCATCTAAAAATGCATCAAGCCGTTCTTCTATGCTGAAGATCATCTTCATTAGAAAGTGACAAGTTGGTGTGTGTGTAAAATGGGTCACTCTAATTAAATATTGGGCAGTCAGGCCAACTGGAAAGGAAAAAAAAAAAAGGAAGCCCCAGATGTGAGAAACTGTAGCAATTACACTCTCTCATAAAATTAGCTGTTGAACGAGAATGACATTACTCTCCCACCTCCAGTACAAAGCCACTGAGGGAGCACAAAACTATTAGGAATATATGACTGGGACATTTTTTCCCA
This sequence comes from Arizona elegans, assembly GCA_022577455.1. NCBI lineage: Eukaryota > Metazoa > Chordata > Lepidosauria > Squamata > Colubridae > Arizona > Arizona elegans. The sequence goes on along the minus strand of JAKOOJ010000001.1, from coordinate 3,460,032 downwards.
TAGAACATCCCTAAATTGGATGAAGCAAATTCACCTTTTCCCATTTCTGATTTCAGAATCAGTAAGATTTGGAGGGTAAACAGTTTAAAGGTTTTCTGGCTAGAATAGACAAATGTGTCGGTGTGTGTGTGTGTGTGTGTGTGTGTGTGTCTGTGTATACATACATACATACATACATACATACATACATAGGTCTTTGGTTATTCAGGTCTTCTCCCACGTAAAATTGGAAGTGTCTTGGCGACGTTTCGACGAAGTCTCATTCGTCATCTTCAGGCTGGTGTTCTCGGCTTCGTGCTTCCAGGAGCAATGTGAGATCGCAGCTGTCTCTTCCTTTTAACTGCTAGTGGGGGTGTGAGCTGATTGGGTGGGAACTTGGCTGTGTTCTGATTGGGTGGAGGTGTGTTCTGATTGGTTAGGGGCTTGGCTGTGCTCTGATTGGATGGGGGGTTGGTTGTGCTCTGATTGGCTGGGGGTGTGTTCTGTTTGGGTGGGGGCTTGGTTGTGCTCAGCTTAGTCTGAGTTGCAGGGGGATTTGAGCTGGTGAGCTGCGTTGTTGTTGTTTGGCTTCGTGTTTGTGGCCATGCGAGCTCTTCATGGTGGGTGTCAGTCTGCTTCATGTATGGATTGGAGGGATTTAAAGTGGCTAATGATGCAGCTGCAGTCTGGCTTCTGGTCCTTGGTCATGGCTCATTATCAGTGTGGGTTTGAGTCTGCTTTCTGCGTGGATGTGTGGTGGTGACATCCTGTGTGGCTCTCGTGAGTGTGGGTCTGGTGTCATTCGTCGTGTTAGGGACTCGTTTGTCAATAAGGGCGGGTTTCCAAATGGCTGATAGGCGGGAGGTATCGTCTCGTTTGTTCATGCTGTGTGGGCGTTTTTCTATCTCGATGGCTTCTCTGATTATTCTGTTGTTAAAGTGTTCTGTTTTGGCGATAGTTCTGGTCTTTTTAAAGTCAATATCATGTCCTGTGGCTTTAAAGTGTTGGACCAGGGAAGAAGTTGGTTCCTCTTTTCTGACTGAGTTCTTGTGTTCTTCTATGCATGCACTTATTCGTCTGTTGGTTTGTCCGATGTATGTGGTGGGGCAGGCGGTGCATGGGATTTCATATACTTGCACCGCCTGCTCCACCACATACATCGGACAAACCAACAGACGAATAAGTGCACGCATAGAAGAACACAAGAACTCAGTCAGAAAAGAGGAACCAACTTTTTCCCTGGTTTGTGGCATGCTATCTACAGGTAGTCCTCAACTTACAACCACAATCGAGCCCAACATTTCTGTTGCTAAACAAGACAGTTATTAAGTGAGTTGCACCTCATTTTATGACTTGCATTATTTATATATATTTCATATTTCTTAACTGCCCATCTCCGTCATTGTGCAAGTGACTTACCACAGTTAACTCTTTTATTGCCATGTGAGACTGTGAGGGACAAAATCCTAGCATCATGAAAACAAGGCTTCTCTGGGCACTCTAACCTTGTTTCCATTGCATCTTTTCTTTCCCCATGACCATAAATAGTAGGGGCATGTAGAAATGGGATGTAAAACAATAGGATGTCTAAAGAAAAAAAAAGTAACTTTTCCTTCATTGGGACCTAGTTCATTCACTGGATTCTGGATTCTGCAGACATGTGACTAAAACCATGTTTATTAAGAATGTCTAGAAGCAAATCCATAAGAACATTTATGAAGGAAATGAAATGCTGTAATAGTTCTTACTTACATGCCTGAATATACAAGGGAAAGGAAGCACACTGTTCCTCCTGTCAGAATTCCAAGTAACAGCCCAAATGAAATCAAAATTCCGAGACCAGAGGCTTCCTCAAAGTATAGATTTATTAGGCATGTCATATTGGCACACATAATGCAATGTATGGCTGTGAAAGTTGGACCATAAGAAGGCTAAGTGCCAAATTATTGAGACCTTTGAACTATGGTGCTGGTGAAGACTCCTGCGAGTCCCTTGGACTGCAAGGCGATCCAACTGGTCAGTCTTAGAGGAGATTAACCCTGGCTGCTCTTTAGAAGGCCAGATCCTGAAGATGAAATTCAAATACTTTGGCCACCTAATGAGAAGGGCGGACTCACTGGAGAAGAGCCTAATGCTGGGAAAGATTGAGGGCAAAAGAAGAAGGGGATGACAGAGAATGAGATGGTTGGATAGAGTAACTGAAGCAGTAGGTGTGATCTTAAATGGACTCCAGAGGATGGTAGAGGACAGGAAGGCCTGGAGGAACATTGTCCATGGGGTCGCGATGGGTCGAACATGACTTCGCAATTAAGAACAACAATTGGCACAGCTGGTGAAAACCCTACTCTGAAGTTCCCCGGGTTTTTCCAACCCAGTTCAAAGTCCAAAGTTCTTTCCCCCTATCACACACCACCATCACAGGTCCCAATCAGGTCTCTCTCCTCATCTTCACGCCCCTCCAGATGTTGGTGAGAGTGTCCTTGGTTCCCAGAAGAAAGAATTTTATTTTGGCTACAGATTCCCCCAGCTATCTCTATTCCCCCTCCCTTTCCCACAGTTCCATCCAGCCTCACTGTGGCAACCCTGAAGACATTCAAAGATGGCACCAGGGTTGACACTTCCTATAGCAAGAAAGCTGAAGGGAAAAAAAATCCTTGAATTTTCCAATCAGGAGAAAGCATAGTCAAGGAGAAAAACATAGCAAGATCGTATGATAATAAGATTTGGCATAATATTGGTAGAGAAGGGAGGATCAAAGTTTAAATCAGGAGCTGGACATCTTCTCTTATACCCCTTTAAGACTGAAAAATCAGAAGTGGGCAAAATACTTTACCTCTTATCTATCTTTATTGCCATTGCTGGTGGCTTCCATTTTCCTTTTCCACACTCCAAATAATGCTTTATGATCACCTACCATCACTCTTATAACCTTGAGGCAGAACAATAGGGAAGGGTAGAACAGGAATCAGTCATTTCCATTCTAAAAGTCCTTTTCTGATGGAGATGGGTGGTTCAAAAATGTGAAAAGTAAATAAAGTAAAATAATGGTGGAAACGTGATTTCACTGACAGACGTATCTCAGGAAATGGATAAATATCAATGTAGGTTTAAATTAAGATGACAGGATACTCCATGGAATGTTTACTGTTATTTTATATCTGTTTTATATTTGTATATTTAAATTATTATTTTTATTTGCTTACTCAATTCATTCCACTTATTCTGCTACTAATCTGTTTAATAATCACAGTCATCTAAGCAGATTCCAAAAGCAATAGATTCTACAGTTTACCTCAGTGATGAAATCCAATTTTTTTTTATTACCGGTTCTGTGGGTGTGGCTTGGTGGGTGTGGTAGGGGAAGGATACTGCAAAATCTCCATTCCCACACCACTCCAGGGGAAGAATAGTGCAAAATCCCCATTCCCTCCCCACTCCTGGGGGAAGGATATTGCAAAATCTCCATTCCCACCCCACTCTGGGGCCAGCCAAAGGTGGTATTTGTTGGTTCTCTGAACTGTTCAAAATTTCCGCTACCAGTTCTCCAGAACCTGTCAGAACCTGCTGGATTTCATCCTTGGTTTACCTGCATTTTGCACTTATTTATCATGAAATATCATCCGTAACCACCTTGGCTTAGAGATTTTCTGCTTCAGAAAATCTCTTAAAGTAGAGAATTTGCTCTCATCAGATATGGTAAAGGCCACCCATTTAAATTGTTTTAAAAGTGGATTAGGTAGTTTCAAGAAGAAGAGGTCAATCAAAGGCTTCTAGTCATATTGTTTTTGGATTCAAAGCAGCACATTTTAAATTCTAACTATTTGAAAGGATTATGGAAGAATGTCCTTATCTTAGCCTACTGTTATGAGCATTCTGGATATGTATTGTATGTTTGCTTTATCTGTTGTTCTCAACCTTGACAATTTTAAAATGTGTGTACTTCAACTCCCAGAATTCCTCAGCCACTCATAGCTCTTGTGTTCTGTTCAGATCCACCATAGCGCTTATGTTTTGGCATTCGAGCCGTGGTGGCCCAGTGGTTATAGTGCAGTATTTCAGGCTGTTTCTGCTGACTGCCAACTGCCTGCAATTTGGCAATTCAAATTTCATCAGACTCAAGGTTGACTCAACCTTCCATCCTTCTGAGGTGGGTAAAATGAGGACCCAAATTGTTGGGGGCAATATGCTGACACTGTAAACCACTTAGAGAGGGCTGTAAAGCACAGTAAAGCGGTATATAAGTCTAAGTGCTATTGCTATTGCTATTCTACACTATTATTTCTGAATGTTGTTCTTTTAAACTCCTTTTGGTACTAATGACTAACAGATTCACCAAAGAGATCACTTCTCTCATTTTTTAGCTTGAAAATGTCAGAACTGTCATCCTGCTGCACCAGCAACACTTTGCCAGATGCCAGTCTGCAATTTGCAATAGAGGGTAGGGAACTACAGAGAGGCAAGGGTTTGGGATAAGGGGAATCAAAACTACCCATTGTGCCATCCAGTGAGAACCGCTGGCTGGTCCAAGGTCACACCATGGAATGAAACACCTCCAGCCTGCCAAGCCAGAGACTGTTACCAAAACAATTTGTTTGAATATAATTGGACAAGGGGAGATATCCAGTGGGAAAGGGGGGAAGGGAGAGAAGAGAAGTATTAAACAGATGTTTTAGGCATGAAAAACCAGCCATTTAGGATAGAAATAGTGACAGATTTTATTTTCCTGGGATCCAAGGTCACCGCAGATGGGGACTACAGCCAAGAAATTAAAAAATGCTTGCTCCTGGGGAGGAAAGCTATGCCAAAGCTAAACAGCATATTAAAAGCAGAGACATCACCCTGCCAACAAAAGTGCTATGGTTTTCCCAGTTGCAACATATGGCTGTGAAAGTTGGACCATAAAGAAGGCTGAGCATCAAAGAATTGAGGCCTTTGGACTCTGGTGCTGGAGAAGACTCCTGCAAGTCTCTTGGATTGCAAGGTGAACAAATAAGTCAATTCTAGAGGCGATCAACCCTGACTGCTCTTTAGAAGGCCAGATCCTGAAGATGAAACTCAAATACTTTGGCCACCTAATGAGAAGGAAGGACTCACTGGAGAAGAGCCTAATGCTGGGAATGATTGAGGGCAAAAGAAGAAGGGGATGACAAAGAATGAGGTGGGCTGGATGGAGTCACTGAATCAGTCGGTGGGAGCTTAAATGGACTCCAGAGGATGGTAGAGGACAGAAATGCCTGGAGGAACATTGTCCATGGGGTCACAATTGGTCGGACACAACTTCACAACTAACAACAACAATGCTGTAACTACTTGACTTTAGTAAAGTGTACTTTCACTAGGAATGGAGTTGAGAGTCTTTCTTTTCTAATTGATCAAGTTGGGACAGCAGACATAAAGGTTATCAGGGATAAGGACAAACATACTCCTCACCCTAAATTCTGAGTTCATCTGACCATGCTGTGTCATACAAAATAACTTCATTTATGGCAGCCTCTAAATGATCAGTGAAATATCAGCTAGTTTATAATGATAGGGTAGATGTACCTTCCACAGCTTAGGGTTTTTAGCTCCAGAAATTAGAAATAATGTCATTGAAGAAAAGGACAGAAAGACAATGATTGAAAATACATGGTTAGGAATTGGCTGGTGAGTGAAACCTGCATTATCGAAGATTTAATTGGGTCTCTATCAACTGCAGCACATTTTTTTTCTTTTGAAAAAGTAAGACTTTGCAAACTCTATGGGTAGGAGAAAAGAATTCAATGAACAGGGGAATGTTAATCAAAATTATGGGAGAATTATTCATTCCTGGAAAGGGAACAAAATTGGATATTTCTGATTATTCTTATAACTCACCATTTGGGATTCTACCCTTTCCACAGCTATGAATATAACACAAGTGTCAGAAAGTTCACAGACAGTCCAACTTTTTAAAGGCAAATTGGAGAAATAAAACTTGGTAAAATCTACTCTTACATGCATGGATATTTGCTTGTACAATGAGACTTTTCCCTTACTTTTGGCCTTGTAGCGTGTCTATTCTGTCAAGGTCATCTTCCTTACTCTCTACAAATAAGATACAGGATGAAGAGGCAGCAAGACAGTTGATTTCGATAATTTTATTGGAATTAACTAGGCATTTCTGATCCAGATGAGTACACCTCAAGGAATATTATGAACTGCCTTCTACTTAAAGATATAATTTGTTTTCCAGTCCAGTATCTTTGACATTATATGATAATATCTTTTCAACTTTCAGGCAGGTTTTTTGCATGCTTACCTAGATCTTTTGGGATATCCTGGATTTTCCTCATCCTAGTGTATCCTGATCCACAATTATACCTACCTATAACCCAGTGACATTTTATTGGATTGCATTAAGTGTAGAGAACTGCTGGAATGTATATGATGCCTTACAGGCATTTTCCCCCCATAGAAAAGGGTATTCCTCCAAATGGGTCTCTATCTACATCAGAAATAGTTGGGGAGGGGGGGCTTGAGAGAATGGAGTAAGGGGCAAAATAGATGTCTTAAGCTATTTGATTCCTTATGTAATAATAGCAATAGCCATAGCACTTAGACTTATATACCGCTTTATAGTGCTTTACAGTCCTCTCTAAGCAGTTTACAGAATCAGCATATTGCCCCCAACAAACTGGGCCCTCATTTTATCCAGCTCAGAAGGATGGAAGGCTGAGTCAATCTTGAGCCTGGTGAGATTTGAATTGCCAAATTGCAGGCAGTCAGCAGTCAGCAGAAGTAGCCTGCAGTACTGTATTCTAACCACTGCGCCACCATGGCTCTTGGATTTCTAACAGATAAAGATTCAGGAGAATCATATACTGTAAGCAGTTAGCTGCATGGTTTTTTTATTGTTAGTGAAGTGACCCACCTCCTTGTTAGTTTATAAGAAAAAATCTTAGAAACAACATCTGCCCAGTATAGCGGTTTCTAAATGGGAACTAGTTGAGCTGCTGGAATGCTTGTAATCCCTTAATAGGTCTTGTTGAAGGGGATTTTATGTGAATCATGCTTGGAAAGAATCACATTAGTTTTATGATACTTGTCAATGAGTATGATACACACACACACAATTAATTAGAGGAATAACTTGCCTCCAGAAGCTCCAACATTGGAGGTTTTTAAGAAGAGATTGGACAACTATTTGTCTGAAATGGTATAGGATTTTCTACTTGAACAGGGAATTGGACTAAAAGACCTTCAAGGTTCTTTCCAACTCTGTTATTCTGACACACACTCTCACACTCATACACAAAGCAAATTGGAGTTTTGGTCCTAGCCATTTTTGGAGTGCAGCCCTCAGCATATATACAAAGCCGACTGGGGGCCTTGGTCCAATGCAATCTGCTTTGTATCTTAAAAGAACTCAGGCTATCAAGTTCTAGCCAGATCTTTATAAATAAAGATTTATAATGCATTTGTTCAGCATAGGCAAAACTGAAGGTCTTCAAAGAATTTCAGCTTCTCCTTCCACAGTCATTGGCCATTGTTCATGCTGAGGTTAGGTCATATACTGCTTAAAGTGATTATTCTATTGCGAATTTCCTGCCAATAATATTTGGGCATGTTCATGATGCATATAAGTGTGCTATCTTCAGAAGACCATGATCTATCTCCCCAGCAGTTGATAGAAGCCTCTGGTCTTATTCTTGTAGGAGCCCATGCTCAATGGTGCCTCTCATGTATTTCCAAGAATGAGATTAGAAGTGGACTTGGCAGAAGCTCAGAACTGCCTTGCCAATTAAGAGGAAGATGGACAAAAAACCCCAAAATGTGCTACAAGAAATTAAACTGAAGGAGAGAGGACTCCAGAATTCACTGGAAGATCCTACCATACTTAATCAACTGAAATTATTGCAACAACAAATTTCTTTGTTGACTGTTTCAGATATTGAAAAGAAACTTAAATATACAAAACAACACTTTTTTGAACATGCCAATAAACAAGGGAGATAGTTGGCGTACAAACTAAAAAAAAAACAGACCAAAAAGAAGATGATAACCAAGCTTCAAGAGGGGGATAAGATTTATATGGATAACAAAAACATTCAAATACTTTTTTGGAATTATTATACCAATTTATAGGAAGAACAAGAATAGCTCACCCTATCACTTGGGTCTCAAACTATCTACCTTCTGGTCAACAGCCGAAGGCCTTGACTGCTAGGCCATCACCCCCCACCCCCCTCCCACACACACCCTTATTATAGCTAATACTATCTGCTATGGCTGCTTTTCTCCTTCTTCTTTTCAAAACTTGTTATTACCAGTTGACTTGAATGATTAGGGAATTAAAGAATTAATGTTTTTCTTTTAAAAGTATATTGCTTTTAATTCATTTAGAAATCATGGCAATTAATAGCTCTTTTTATTTTATATTACTGAGAGACTGATTTGATCATTATCTCCAGTTCTGGGTACCACCCATTAAGAAGTCAGTTAAGATAGGAAAGAACCATTAAATGAGCAGGGCAGTAGGAGCAAAGTACTATGGAGAGAGACTGAAATTGGAATATTTAGGCAGGAGAATAGAAGAGGGAGGAATATATTCAAATACCTGAAAGGAGGTCATGCACAAGAAGTTCAAGACCTCTTGCCCATCATTTTGAAATACAGGATTCTGAATAATGAGTACAGTTAAGTTAAAGAAAGGGAGAAACTAGTTGAATGTTAAGAACAAAAATCCTAGCAGTAAGAATAATGATTGGTTCAGCAGCAGAACCAATTACACAGAGCGTTGGTGGGAATCTTCATCAATTTATTTATTTATTCAATTTATATGGGACTCATCTCATGAATCTGAGTAATTTACAACCTAATCCCAAAAGATGCTTTATTCAAAAGGCAACTGGACTTTGTTTTTCCTTGAGGACATTTTGCTTCTCATTCATGAAGCTTCTTCAGTTCTGAATGCTGAACTGAAGAATTTGGATGAGAAGCGAAACGTCTTCAAGGAAAAACAAAGTCCAGTTGCCTTTTGAAAAAAGCAGCTTTGGAAAGTGGTGAAATGTAAAATTTGTTACTACCGGTTCTGTGGGCGTGGCTTGGTAGGGAGTAATGTGACTGGGTGGGTGTGGCCAACTTTTTTTTTTTTAACTTTTAAAAGCATTTGTTCTACAACCTCTTCAGCCGAAAAAAATGCTTTTAAAAGGCTCTGATGATCAGGCAACTCAGCTGGGATCGTCAGAGCCTTCTAAAAGCATTTTTTTTTTTACAACGAGGTTGTAGAAAAAATGCTTTTAAAAGGCTCTGACGATCCTAGCTGGGCCACGCGATCATCAGAGGCTTTTTTTTAACTTTTAAAAGCATTTTGAAAAAATTTTGAAAAAATGCTTTTAAAAGTAAAAAAAAAAAGCCTCTGATGATCGCGCGGCTCAGTTGGGCATGGGGAGGTCCAGGGATTTTTGCTACTGGTTCTCCGAATCACCCACCACCATCGCTACCGGATCGGGCGATCCAGTCCAAATCGGGATCATTTCACCCCTGGCTTTGGGACAACAACCATGACATGGATGACAGAGAATCTCCATAGACATTTACAACCTAATAAAGCATATAGATATAAAAACTATAAAAACTGGTTGAAATTACAAAAGAATAAAACAAACTAAAAAACCTGAGGCTTGGAGAGAAGAGGTGGTGGTGTACCAATCACCTCCAGCTGACAATGAATATAGTCAAGCTGGAACTAGACAGCCATCTTGTTTGGAATAGTATAATTTGAATTCCTTCACTAAGAATGGGAGGGAAGGTGACTTGATGGGCTGAAGGCCTCCCCACATCTGTGAATCCACAATTCTTTCTTTTTCCACAAGAATAGTCAGCTTTCTTCCAATCGAGACATAGAACTGTAGTAAAGGGAATCTCTACAGGGCCATTAAGTTCATGATCTAACACCACCATTTTATATTTAGTGAAAAACTCTTGTAACCAGAAGTCCAGCTATAAATCAGAAGATATATGAAAAATGAAGATGCACTGAGGTTATTGAGGAAGTTTGCAACTTTCATCTTTCTATGTTCAGTTAAGGAATAAATAAATAAATAAATATTTATCCAAACATTTTTTTTGCTGGTGTGACATAAAAACATGCTTGGATAAATATTTATTTCACTACAGCTTATGTAAACCCCAAACATTTAAGTTTCCAACATGCTTCCAGTAGATGAATGAGTTTAAAGAAAATATAAATTGCTGGGCTTTATAGTCTTAACCATACATTCTTGAACAAAGCTCCAAAGTTCCTGAGTGACTCAGAAGACATTTTTGTTTTGTGCAGAGAAAAACATAAATTGAATTTTGCCCAAGTCTTTAAAAATGAAAAACAAACAAACAAACCAATCAATCAATCAATCAATCAACCCTGGATGATGTTCCTATATCTATAAATATGTTGAAGAAAAAAAATCAATGAACTTATCTGATCAATACCTTCCCTTAGAAAAATATACAGTTTTTTTTTTTTCATTTTCAAAATGTTTCATGAATGATAGGATCAATTTCCCATTCAGTGGAAATATTTACAATTATGTTGTCTGGAGGAAGGAAGCATCTTTGTGCAGCTGTCTTCTTAGTGGGACAAGCTGAGTAAACACAACAAAGTATCCCTCTGTCGGGCACAAAGTAAACATTTAAGATTGGCGACTTCATGGTTAAGGTCCATTATATGTGGAGGCAGTGTTGTCTTTTCACTCTGAGAGGCTTAAAAGGAGACCGATTCACTAATATGTTTATTGAATCACTATGTTTATTGAAGCAAAAAATTGCTTTTCTCTTTTTTTGGAGGGGGGGCATTTATTTACTGATTTATTCATCGAATAATACGGCCACCCATATCACAAAAATATGAGTCTCCGGAGAAAGGCGGCATATAAACTGAACTAATAAATAAAAAGTGACTGTGTGTGGTGTATAGTAAAACTATAAAATGGTAATATATAAAAAACAATTATCCAGAATTCTTTTAAAAATCATGATTAAAGGATAACTGAGGGCAGCAGATGTCAACAAAGATAGAGCCCCTTCAGTGCCTTGCCAGTTATCTGTGGCCCCCAGGGCTAATGGCATAAAAGATTTTGTGGAAGTCTCTCAAATGGGTGGAAACATGCAGGGAGAGGGGAGAGAATGTTCCAGAAGGTAGATGTCAGGGCAGAGAAGGTGCACCTCCTGGGTCCCACCAAATTTAGCTCCCTAGCAGACAAGACCTGTAGTGTACCTCTTCTGCTGGTTCTGACAGATGTAATTGAGAAGAGGCGATCCCTCAAATAACCCAGCCCTGTGACATTAGGGGCTTTAAGCAAGGCTTGGGCATTTTATGGTCTGTAGACCACATCTGGCCTACAGCTGGTCCCGGTCCAGCCCACAGCATTGGTAGCATCAGTGGTTGGGGAAAGGGCAGTAATAGTGATAGGGGTGGAGTGGTGGCAGTGGGACTAAGGTGTCAGCAGTGGCATTGGTGGTGTAAAGTCCAGTGGGCAAACACAGATGGAGGCTTGGTTGCTCGAACTTAACTTTATTAACAAGAACACCAAACAAGAACCACCAATTATGGCAAGCAACAGAACAGAGCCCGACTCCTGACAGCCACTTAAATAGTAAGCTGTCAGACACGAGAACCAATGAGCGAGCAGCGATTTCCCTCCACTTCAGCTGCTCATGTCAGAACCAATCAACATAGCCCGGCAACAGCCGCAGCCGCGTTGAGTCGTAACTATGGGGACTCAACAGATGGAGGGCAGGGCAGCAATGCAGCATTGGTCTCAGGCAGTGGTGAAATCTAAAATTTGTTACTACCGGCTCTGTGGGCGTGGCCTGGTAGTGGGGGTAATGTGATGGGGTGGGCGTGGCCATTTTTTTTTAACTTTTAAAAGCATTTTTTCTACAACCTCTTCAGCCAAAAAAAATGCTTTTAAATGATGATCAGGCAACTCAGCTTGAATCATCAGAGGCATTTAAAAGAAAAAAAGGATTTTTTTCTTTTAAAAGCCTTTGACGATCCCAGCTGAGCCGCGTGATCATCAGAGGCTTTTTTTTTTTTTACTTTTAAAAGCATTTTTTGGCTGAAGAGGTTGTAGAAAAAATGCTTTTAAAAGTAAAAAATAAAAGTGTCTGATGATTGTGCAGCTCAGCTGGGCATGGGGAGGGGGGCAGGGATTTTTGCTACCAGTTCTCCAAACCACCTGCCTCCATCGATACCGGATCGGGTGATCCAGTCCGAACTGGGAGCATTTCACTCCTGGTCTCAGGGGATGGGCCATTTGTGGGGGAGACAGGTATTGGCAACATCAGAGAAGGGATATTGGCACTGATGGCCCTCCACAATGGTCCTAGTTTCTCATGTGGCCCCTTGGGAAAATAAATTGTCCACCTCTGCCTTTAAAGATCAAAACCTGTACCTTGAATTGGATCTGGAATAAAACTGGCATCCAATGCAGCTTGCAGACCAGAGTTATTATTTGCAACATTCTAGGGGCTCACATAAATGTCCATGTCACTGCATTTTGTACCAGCTGAAGCTTCTGAGTACTTTTCAAGGGTAACCCCATTTAGAGAGCATTACAGTAGTCTATTCAGGAAATGACTAGGGTGTGACCATGATCTAGGAACAGGCACAAATGGTACACAACATAAAGCAGTGCAAAGGTTGTCCTAGCCATGATTGCCACTTGCTTGTGGCTCTGCTTACCACTTCAAGCAGGAGTTGTAAGTCCAGGAGAAAACCCAAGTTGCACAACATGTCTGTTTTGGGCAGTACAACCCCATTCCAAAGATGACATAGTCCTAGAACCAGCAGGCCCCAAACCCCAAAGTTATTCAGTCTTACCAGTGTTCAGTTGAAGCCCATTGTTCTCCATACCACCTCCAGATACTAGGATAAGGTGACTTAATTTGCCAGGGGCAGAGATGTGTAATTGGGTATTATCCATGTATTGATGATATCTCAACCCATGGCAACAGATGAACTCACCCAAAGGATTCATGTAGATGTTGAATAGGAGCAGTGAGAAAACCAAACCCTATCACACCCCAAGAAGCAGGATTAGGGTTTAAATAATGATGAAAGAAAACAAAATACTATCACATTTTACATTTGAAGTAGACACTAGCTGATGAACTGACATTAACAAAGATGTGTCTATTACTTTTTTCTTTTTGTACAGTCAAACGATGGAGCACAACACTGAAGAAAAACAGCACAATTGGTTGTGAGCAATTGTTATTGGGTCCCACTTCTGTGAGGATGTATTGAATGACCTTGGGAGACAGGAGGGAGAGTCACAGACTGGACAGCTGGTGTCTAAAAAGTATCTCAGTTCCACAGTCACCATGCTGGCTCAGCTCTGGGAGATGGTCCATGCATCTTGAAGTGGCCAAGTTAGAATAATATGGGACTAGATAATGCCCAGAGGTATTCCTAATATGAAATCACTAGGAGTTGAGCTTGATGCAAATGAGATTTTAATTTAAATACATGGTTCAAACCTAGCCATTGTCATTTATAATCTGTAGTTTAGGGATTAAAATATTAGACTAAAGCTAGTCAATTATGGTTTATGACACAGATCACTGCTAACTAAACTAAGCCTTGGCACAATGTGTCAACCCAATCAATACAAAGAATGATTTATAGCTCCAATGATGGAGTTTCAAGGATTCATCAGAGAGTATTTATTTGTATGCTGGGAAAAAATTGTCTTTTGATGCACATTGTATGTCTCTAAAGAACTTCCTCATATTTCAACTTGGACACTGGACTTTTATGAAGGTGTTTGCCTGCTTTTAAATAGCCAAAAGAAACAAAGGATAAAGGCACTATATGCTGTAATACATCACTGCATATATATTGCTAATGTGGCTCTTTCAGAATCTTTCCATGTTTCATACAGAGGTCAGAAAAGATTTTTGACATATTTTCAGATTCATCCATGAAAGGATACCTAATAATGCAAGGTTCCCAATTGGGAGCAGATATATAAAAATCAATAAAAATCCAATCTGTTTTCCTTCCATTTTTTGCAGGGCAGATTCTGCTTTGCAAAATTTATAAGCAGGTCTTTAATACACCATCTGGACATAAATTCACTGGTCTATGCAGAGTCAGAGAGGAGTTTAACTTACTGTCTGAAAATTTTGCATGGTCACATGGTGATCCAAGAAGTGCTGCAAAGCAGCATTAATCCCAAACCCTTTGCTAAGATCTATTTTGTTATAAAAGGACTTCAAACCAGGACCTCCAAACATCTCCAAATTTTCAAACATTAGATAAGACAGGAGAATGACCAGTCCTAACCAGACCAAATTCTGTCTAATGTTCATCTCAGCATGGTTTTCCTTCAGTGAAAAACACAAAGCCACATTCAAGAGGCCCAGAGCAAAGTTATGTTACATCTCTCTATATAAAACCACTCATGCATTAATCATGAAATCTCCAGAACAGTAAAGCCTACAAACTTGAAATTTGCCATGTATGTTCCTCTTGGCTTCTAGGTGCTCACTAAGAAAGGATTTCTCAAAATGATCATCAGAGCATTAGTATTTCCTATATTACTATAACACGCTCTGATGCTAATTAGTTAGGCATTCTACTCCCCCTCCCAACTCGAAAATAACTCTGGAGAGAATGGGATAGCATAGGACAGGCTTCTGTGGGGCAAGCCTCATGGAGAGAAGGGGCTAGAAAGCCTGAGGGAGAGAAGGGAAGAGGATAGGAGACATTTCTGTGGGGCCAGCCTGAGGGAGAGAAGGGGAGAGGAGAGGATCTATGGGGCCAGCCTAAGGGAGAGAAGGGGATAGAGAGGAGAAGCTTCTGTGGGGCAAGCCTGAGGGAGAGAAGAGAAGAGGAGGAGAGGCTTCTGTGCGGCTAGCCTGAGGAAAAGAAGGGGAGAGGAGAGGCTGATTGTAACTACTCATTAATTTTCAAACTCTAAGTGTCGGTTTATCAAGCCCGATCACATAGGTTCATAGTGGAGCACAGGTATTTAGTAATGTGGGAGAAAGCTGTTAAGTGCATCAACGGAAGTATTACATCAGGATTCTTTCCCCTATTTTTATGCTCTATACAGAACAGTATATCATCTCTGACTTGCAGCTATTCACTTTAATGGCTATTCAAAGTTATATTGTTTTTTTTTTTCAAAGATCCTCACTCTTGCAACCATTGCAACATCCCCATGGTCATGTGATCAAAATTTGGAATGCTTGGCAATCAGCACATATTTATGTTTGCTACAGCATCCTGGAGTTTTGCATTTGCAACCATTCCAACTGGTTTCCAACAAGCAAAGTCAGTGGGGGAAGCCAAATTTGCTTAACAACCACCTGGGTCACTTAACAACCATGCCCCCCCCCCCCCCAAAAAAAAAGGTGTAAAATCAGATGCAGCTCACTTAACAGCCATCTTGATTAGCAATAGAAATTCTGGTCCCAATTCTGGTCATAACTGAAAGACTACCTGTTAACACATAAAGATATTTTCAGGGATCTTGAGGTATAGGAGAAAGTGCAAGGATAAGAATAGAAGCTGGTTTTTCAACTGCGGGTCGGACTTACACTTGTACAAGTGAACAATTATATTGATCTTAAGCTTCCTGCACCCCATTATTAGTGTTTTTCACTAGCCAAGTAGAAAGTTGCTCCAAATGTCTGAAATCCCAGTTTCATGTCTCATACTGGCTCAAATCCCCCAATAATGGCATACCTCTTGCAACCAAGGTCATTGACCTGAACTAGAAAAATAAAACAGGGTTAGTTGGGATAACTCCAGAAAATCCCAGAACTATAGGCTAAGTATAGTTATAAAAATATATCCCCAAAAGCCAACAGCAAACATCTGCATGGTTCCCAAGTTGTGTTTAGGAAATCTCCAGGAGTCATACTCAAAGGAAATTTTATCTTCCTCTGTAGGTCAGTGTTTCCCTCAGTGCATTTTGAGGTCCATATATCTTAAAAATTGCCCAAGTTGTGAAACACTAAATTAAGTGGTAGTATCCAACCTAACATGACTTATATGAGAAAGCAATAAAGCAAAATATTTGTAGCTCAGAGTTGAATTGAGTGGCCTTTGGTGGTCTTTGAGCTTGGTTGTTTTCTTGCAGACATTTCATTACCCATACTAGGTGACATTATCAGTGTCATTCCTCTTACTTAGTAATGAAACATCTGCAAGAAAACAACCAAGCTCAGAGAGCGTCAAAGAGTCCTGATCTAAGAAAGTTAAAGAGGGTTGGATCTAGTTAGGATTTAGATGGTATACCACCAGGAAATTTTAAGGCTATAAGGTTCATTGGGAAGTAGAAGTAACAGCTAGAGCAAGGGTGTCAAACTAGTGTCCCATGGGCCAGATGCATCACATGCAGGCCACACCCACCCCAGCTCCGCGAAGGCAAAAAGTCATGATACATCACATGACATCAATGTGACGCAACGAGTTTGACACCTGTGATCTAGAGAAAAGCAGTGGCAAACCAACCACTTCCAAAGATAGGGAGCCAGTATAATATAGATTTCCATCCTCAGCATGGAAACTTTATTGAGTATTGGTTACTGTGATACCCTTCCTTCCGCGTGTCGGATGAGATCACTTGCAAACCTAAGAGATGCCCTGATATATGATAACTTCTGAAAGTGCTATTGTTAAGAAACCATCACAGCAAGCTGAAGTGATCTTGAAGAGCAACAGGGAGAAGACTCAATCAAGAACCAGTGGCCTAGTAAACCGAATTGTTTATTTTCACTAGCCGTATCTCAGAAATAGTATACCTGACATGCTGACCTAGTAGGAAAGAATAAATAATAAGAAGGTCACAGCGATGACTTTATGAAACACATTTCAGTGCCATACTGTAATTTACACTGTGTCTGCCTTTTTCATTGTCTCACCTTCGTAATATAGCAGCTCAAAGGGATGTAAGTGCTGGTTCAGTTTTTGTTCAAAGCTGCCCAACAAGCTGTCAATACTTTTTTGGTGCCCAGTATATATAGTAAGCACATTGGTAACATTATCTAGCATCCAGAGAGTTGATTTGATTGCTTGGAGTGAGCCAGGCCTGGCCACAACAGTATCTTTGGGTCAGCCACTTTCACTCTTTCCAGCCTGCCTCACAGGGCTGTTGCATGGGAGAATTGAGAAGAGACAGTGCTACTATAAGCTTATGGATGAAAGAGATTATAAAACCTGACACTTGTGTATAAAATCACAACGTCGTTAAAGCAACCTCTTCATAAACAGCAGGCCTTATGTTACAAGAGCTGAAATTCATACTGTAATTCATAGCAATGCAAATTTGCTAATGTAGCCAATTTAGGAGAGCGAAATGCTCATAATACTGATTTTATTTTAAGGAGAAGGCTTTTTTTTTTCCCCCAAATGAAAATCCATTTGGGTTAAAAGGAAAGGAAGGGAGGGAGGGAGGGAAAGGAAAAACCCGCTCCAATTTTAATAATAGTGCTAGAAGATTTCCCACATTCATTAAGGGAAAGCTGTACCAGCAAAGGGCATTTGCTGAAGCTTCGTGGAAAAGAGCTGAAACATCTTTAGGTTGTCAGTCCCAGCGATGCGACTCTCTTCTTTTTTTAATCTGCCAACAGTTAAAGCAATAATTGAGATAATTCCAGCTGTGGCAGTTGAGGGAGATGAGAAATGTTCTGGCATAAGGTAGTAGTCAGATTACTGTCGCTTTAAGAACAAGCAGCAGAATGGAAATTGCTGCTGGGTAGAATACTATACACATACACAAACATATTATTTTGCAATACAGTGCAATACAAAAGATATGTTCCAGTTTATCAAATAATAGTCACTTGTGTTTCTAGGTGTGTAAAATAATAGCCACTTGTGTTTCTAGGTGTGTAAAATAGAAACAGAGTGAAAGAAAAAAGGACTATAAATGGCTCTTCCTTTGTTAAGCCTTTGTTTTCTCCCTTCTGTGCCATAGTAAATTTTTATCCTCTTCCTGATGATGAAGAACGGTTACAGGAACTGGGCATGGCTAGTCTAGTGAAGAGAAAGACCAGGGGAAGACATGATAGCAGTGTTCCAGTATTTAAGGGGTTGTCACAGAGAGGAGGGGGTCAAGCTATTTTCCAAAGCACCTGAGGGCCAGACAAGGAATATCAATGGAAACTGAACAAGGAGAGATTCAACCTGGAAATAAGGAGGAGCTTTCTGACAGTGAGAACAATCAACCAATGCCTTCAGAAGTTGTGGGAGCTTCATCACTTGAGACTTTCAAGAAAAGATTGGACTGCCATTTGTCAGAAATGGTGTAGAGCAGTAGTGGGTTGCTGCCGGTTTGCCCCAGTTCAGGCAAACTGGTAGCGGCAGCTGCAGGAGTGTTGCACACGTGCAAGCGCACACACGAGCAAAACGGTAGCAAACTAAGTTGAAACCCACTATTGGTGAGGGTCTCCTGCTTAGGCGGGGGTTGGACTAGATGACCTATAAGGCCCCTTCCAACTCTATGAATCTGTTATCCAAGCTCTCTGAAAAAAAAGGGGGAAAGCAGGAAAATTGGGGGAGAGAAAGAGACTAAAATGCAAAATTGCCATTGAGTCCAGATCAGCTTTTGATGAGGAGAGATGGGTGGTGGGCTGAGGGGTGCCTTTGTTTATCTGATAAAATATAGCAAAGAGGAGAAAGAAACACTAGCAAAAAGAAGAGGGAAGAAAAGCTACACAACAAATTTATTTGATGTTCCTCTTGCCATGAGGAGGCAAGAGGGCTTCTTATATATGAAATTTTGCAGAACATTTTCCCTAAAGGATAGGGAAAATGTCAGTTGTTCTCTCAAGGGAAGGACACATCCAATTGAATTCCATAAAATATTTCTTTATTGTTTATACGGTTGTGATATTTAACTACATGTTAGAATTTCAAAGCATGCAATTAAGGAGGTACAAATTTTGGTGGTAACATTTTCTACACAGTGCATTTTACTCATGACTTTTATTTTACAAGGAAACAAGGGTTTTTTTTTCTCTCCCTGTTCATTTTTGAATTAGGCCAAGAACAATTTGTTTCAGCTGTCATCAGCCTTTTATCCTTTACACTAGCAGGTACATAAGTTGATTGCTAAATAGGTTTTTTGTAAAAATAAATAAATAATGCTGAAGTAGCTGCATTTATGATTGCATTAAGATTCTTTTTGGAACGGGATTTAATGATGCAATGATTAAAAAAAACCCTCACAAATAAAAAAAAACCCTTCTCTAAAATCAGATCAGATCAGATCAGGAGTGAGAACAGAGATGGAAAAGCTAAAACTTTCGTTCAGGCAGAACGAAAGTTCAGGCAGAATGAAAGAAAAGTAAATGAAATAAAAATTTGACAAATCTCCCATCCTCGCACATTAATAATAATGGGGCTGAAATATATATCTCTATACGATTTGAAGTTCCTCTCAATTGCTTTCCTATCAACCCAGAGATAATTCCTGAAGCTTCAATAGTTGCTAATAATATAACCCAAAACTGCTGAATCTTAAAAGGAATTCAGCCCTGGGAACTGTGGCTGCCACACCAACTCTGTGAGAAAGACTAAGAGGCACAACGTTTCATGACCTTTATTAGAGCCATCTGCAGGTTCCAGAAGCTTCTGTTAGACTCTGCTCCCTTTGTACATGCTGGCAATGTCACCTCACATACACAAAAGGATGGAGCTTCTGTTGTGATAGTGAGACACTGCTTTTATCGTCCCCCTCTCTCCACCCCCTCATTACGGATGGCTCTGACCAATGTTGCATCTTCCTCTCAGGTTTCTTAAAGTCCTGCGTTGTTATTGCTGCTGCTGCTGTTTTTTTTATTATTAATATTATTTATTTATATGCCGCCCTTCTCCGGAGACTCAAGGTGGCTTACAATGCGCTAAGCAATAGCCTTCATTCTTTTGTATATTTATACAAAGTCAGCTTATTTCCCCCACAACTGGGTCCTCAATTTACCTACCTTAGAAGGAATGGAAGGCTGAGTCAACCTTGAGCCTTGGTGAGATTCGAACCTGCAGTAATTGCAGGCAGCTGGTCTTAATAACTGGCTTAATAATAGGGTGCCTTAGACCACTGTACTATAAGGCTGTTGATATGCTAAACAGTTTTGTTCCTTACAGTTCTCTAACCTAGCCTTTTTTATGTATGTGGAGAAAGTGAACTGACTCAACCAACACCAAATAGAACTTGGTCTTTCATCAACACACGAGAAAAGCCACAATATGTGGCTTTTGTTGATTTATTAATCAGAATTTTCTTTTCTTTTTTTTTAACACTACAAGAAAACAAGAGCATATTACCAAGGGATACTGAGAAAAAAATAATCAAGAGGCAGAAAGGCTAAGCGAGTGGGCTCATCTTCAAATAAACATGAGTCTTTCCATTTCTTTTCAACTTGCTACTTATTTTTTTTTTCCTTTTCCAGAATTTTTATAATCTATCTAGCATACATGAATAGGCCACAAAGGTCACTACTGATGCAGCCCAGGATGAACAATCTATGGCAGTATTTCTCAACCTTAGTGACTTAGTGACTTCCAAATGTGTAGACTTTAATTCCCAGAAATCCAAGCCAGCAAAGACATTTTGAATATTGTGGGAGGTGGAGTCCACCTTTGTCAGTTGTCCAGGTCTCTAAATCTATCAAATATGAACCGTAGACCTAAGTTTTTTGGGTGGAGGGTATCAAAACATGAAGAACCTGCCACAAAAAAAAATGGTTAATGATGATGATGATAATAATATGATGATAATGATGTTCCATCAAGTTAGTGTTGACTCCAAGTAACCACATAGCTAGCCCTTCTTCACTTTGTCCTTTAGGTTTTCCAACAATTATCCATTGCTGCTGTAATTGGGCCCATACATCCTGCTTCTGATATCCTTTTCTTCTCTTTCCTTACATTTTTAATTTCTGCAGAAAAGTAGGTCTTCACGTAATGTGCCCAAACTTGTAATGTGAGCCTTGAGTTGAGCAATAAAACTTGCCATTCTTTAATTTATAGAATGAGACCATATCAATAAGCATCCCACTTTGCTTCCCCAGTCAGATTTTCCTGGCACCCGTTTAGAGTGGTAGCTGAAGATATTTTTTTTATATCTTTGTTGTTAGAAAACAATCATCCCAATTAGGAAAAATGCTCAATTGGGGAATTAATCTGGACTCACTGCATAGACACAAGAGGGCAAGGTCTGATATCCTCCCCCCAGCTATGCCTCTGAGCCTTATCTAATCTTTCCCAGGTGAAAGCTGCCAATCTAGGGAGATTCCTGTGTTATAGACAGAGAACAATAAAGTTGCTAGTTTGAACTCTACACCTGCAGGTCTGGTTGTTCATGTCTAACATCATTATAGCTTCCATTTACCCTGTTCATGAAGGATGTTGAAAAATTAACTGTAGATAATTTCCATTTTATTTTGTACCCAGCATACTTCCAAGCAGGTCTCTGTATCCAGATCATAGCAAGCACTACTCAGTGCAACTAGTAAAAATATAGCTTGTTGTTTATTTAGTAAACATTAACAAATTTGAAAAACAATCAAGTGGCACAAAATGGAATAACAGACAGGCTAAACTAGAATAGGATGGGATGGGATGGGATAGGATAGAATAGAATAGAATAGAATAGAATAGAATAGAATAGAATAGAATAGAATAGAATAGAATAGAATAGAATAGAATAGAATAGAATAGAATTCTTTATTGGCCAAGTGTGATTGTACACACAAGGAATTTGTCTTTGGTGCATATGCTCTCAGTGTACATAAAAAGACAAGATACAGTCGTCAAGAATCACAAGGCACAACACCCAGTGACAGTCATACGGTACAATAAGCAATCAAATCATACTAGGAAACAATCAATATCAATATCAATTGCAAGGATATAAGCAACAAAGTTACAATCATGCAGTCACAAGTGGGAGGAGATGAGTGATAAGAGCGATGAGAAGACTCATAATAATAGTAATGCAGCCTTAGTGAATAGTTTGATAGTTTGAGGGAATTATTTTTTAGCAGAGTGATGGCGTTCAGGAAAAAAAAAAGTTCTTGTATCTAGTTGTCTTGGTGTACAGTGCTCTATAACATCATTTTGAGGGTAGGAGTTGAAACAATTTATGTTCAGGATGTGAGGGGTCTGTAAATATTTTTACAGCCCTCTTTTTAGGGAAGGAAAGAGAGATGGGGGGGCTGGAGAAAAAGAAAGCAAGATGTAAATAATAGTAATTCCTACATGTTCATTTCTCTATATGTCTCAAAACAACACAGAAAGTTCCAGAAGTGCTGGAAACAATACTGTGGACAATTATCATGGTTAGTCTCAAAAGGCATCGCCCTTGCTTGGTTCAGCTTTAACTCTTTTAGGAATACAGCAGTATAGAGGTGGAAAGTAGGCCAACAGGTGATCCTTCCTCTAGTCTGCACCATGAAAGAAACAAGTTGGTGAACAAGATCATGTATCCACCAAGGGATGAAGTAAAATTTTGAAGTGTTTCTAGTAATTCTGTACCTCCTGTACCTTCTGTAACAGCTTTGTTCCCTATGCCATTCATCTGGTAAACTCGCGAGATTCGGTTTTCTCACCATGTACATGTATACATCTGAACTAAACTGTGTTATTTGTCTGTGTCATATAATATGTGTAGGTCTATGCATAATTTTGCTTTCATTTATTTATTTAATTTGTTATGTTTATGTAGTGTATATTGGAGGTGGTGACCCTTTGACAGTGTATGCAACAAAATTTCATTTTAAAGTATGCCGATTAGTGTACATTCAAAGTGACAATAAGGTTATTCTAAGTCTAAAAACAAGGGAACTGGATAGAACGGGAAGAGCTGTGAAGTACTTTGGAATTCCTCAATTTGAAACAGAGAAGGAAAAGTTGCATTGTCTTGTAACAAGTGGCCAAGGGAATTGTATGAGCAAAAAAAAAAAAAAAAATTACAGAAGTATTTTGAAGTTAAAAAGAAGAAAGGAAATGAGAAAGAAGACAGATATTCTCTCCACTAGCTACTGCAAGTTAAAGATGAGTAGTCCTGCTCTCCTCCCCAGGTTCTTTTTTTACCACCTGCAAAAAGACAGACAATAAATGTTTTTATGACTGTAAATCGATCACAGTATATTAAAGATGCATATACTCTTTTTGGCTATAACCCCAGTACTTGGAATCTATCAAGGCTTCAAAAGTTGTCAACTTTTCAGCAAATGGATTGTCTAAAAGAATTATCACTCAGCAATAGAAGGAGAAATCTACATCAGACTTGTTGCAGCGAATTGATAAGGTGTGCTGTTTGCCAATATTTGAATTAGATGGGATATTTTTTTTTTCCTTTTGGAAGTGCGGGGGGGGGGGGACAAGGGTTTCAAGAAAGATGCTCATTTTTAAAAAAAATACTTTGTGATTTTTCAGGACTTTATTCTTTCATAATTTTAAACATTAACATGATTATCTTTTTATGTCACAATAATATGTTAAGGTATGAATGTATATGATTACTTACTGTACAACATTATAGTGGAGTGGAGGGGAGGGGAGGGGAAGCGGGAGGGGAGGAGAGGGAAGGGAAGGAAAAGAAAGGAAAGGAAAGGAAAGGAAAGGAAAGGAAAGGAAAGGAAAGGAAAGGAAAGGAAAGGAAAGGAAAGGAAAGGAAAGGAAATTTTCCCAAGCATTAAAAATTAAATTTAAAAATTAAATTAATTTAAATTAATGAAATTAAAAATTATATTTTACTAGACAACATTACAATATCTTTATGATTGGTTGACTGTCAGCCACATGTTTAAAGTGAATTTGGCATTTTGTCCATCTGTTGAGTCCTTCCAAGGCAGATGTTGTTGTTCAATATTATTAAAAATATGGTTGCAGAATGTAAGCAAATGTAATTGCCTTTTGCAATTGACTGGTGGTGATTTTGTCACTGATGATGGTATTCAAGTGGTGCTCCAGATGTTTTGGAATTGCATCAGTGGTGAAATCCAATTTTTTTTACTAGCAGTTCTGTTGGTGTGTCTTGGTGGGCGTGGCAGGGGAAGGATACTGCAAAATCTCCATTCCCACCCCACTCCAGGAGAAGGATACTGCAAAATCCCCATTCCCTCCCCACTCCTGGGGGAAGGATATTGCAAAATCTCCATTCCCACCCCATTCTGGGGCCAGCCAGAGGTGGTATTTGCCGGTTCTCCAAACTATTCAAAATTTCCACCATTGGTTCTTTGAACTGTTCAAAATTTCCGCTACTGGTTCTCCAGAATCTGTCAGAACCTGCTGGATTTCACCCCTGAATTGCATCCAAGGTGTCTATCATTATTGGAACTATCACACACACACACACACACACACACACACACACACACACACACACAATTATCTGGGGTTTTATGTGGTAGGTGCTTGTTTGAATTCTAAAGTCCCAGGGCACTTTAGCTTCTTCGTTTTCTATTATTTTGTCTGTTTTGTGGTTCTATCAGTTCTTGCTTGGAGGCAAATGGTATTTCTTTCAGACCTTCCAGTGCACTATTGTTGCTACTTTGTCATAGTGTTGTTTGTCATCAGTCTGTGTGATGTTTTTGCAGCAGCCAGTTAAGTTTCTTCACCCTTTTTTTTTTTCCTTTTTTCTTTTTTCTTTTCTTTTTAATTTATATGCTGTCCTTCTCCGGAGACTCAGGGCAGCTTACAATGCGTTAAGCAATAGCCTTCATACTTTTGTATATTTATACAAAGTCAGCTTATTGCCCCCACAAACTGGGTCCTCAATTTACCTACCTTAGAAAGGATGGAAGGCTGAGTCAACCTTGAGCCTGGGAAGATTCGAACTAGCAGTAATTGCAGGCAGCTGAATGATAATAACAGGCTATTAGTCTGCTGCGCCACCAGGCTCTGTTTTTTGGGCAGAAGTGGCATTTTCTTACTGTTGTTGTCTTCTCAGTTCTGGTTTTGCATGCATTTGTTCTTAACACTTGGTCTTGTGCAGACAGAATTAGCTTCTCAGTCTCTTTCTTCATTTTTCCCTAGCAACTGCCAGTTTTCGTTGTTACCTGCTTTTTCTGCTCTTTTTTATGTATTGGTCATGTAATACTTTGCCTTGCCATGTCTGTTTTCTATTCTTCATTTGATCTTTCTTGTAGGCCAGCTTGGTGTCTCCAGTGCTCAGGAAGCCTTCATGGTATCCTAGCTTCAGTGCATCTTCGTCACTGACCTTCAGATATTCTTCCAATGGCCTTTTCCCCCCTTCAACCATTGTCAGCATTCCAAGTACTGCACCCATAGAAAACAGAACTTGGAGGCAGGCAGGTTTCACAAAGAACAGTTTATTGAATACTTCATATTGGCACAACTGGTGAAAGCTGACTCTGAAATTTTCCATGGCTTTCAGAAGATTAAAAGTAAAAGTTTCCCTCGCCCCAAGTCACTGGTAATGCTGTCCAATCCAGGTGCTGGCCAGTTGCTTCGTTACTTGTTCCTCCTCTGGCCAGCCACCTATGAGAATGTCCTTGGTTCTCACAGGAAAACTTTATTGTTTTGGCTATAAAACCCCATCTAACTATTTTCCCCCTCCCACCATTGTGTGGCAACACTGAAGCCTCCAAGATGGCTTCAGCCAGGTTCACTTCAGGGTTGACAACTGTTTCATGTATTTGCAACATTGCATTGTCCACCTATGCTACTTTATTTATTTTATTGCTGTAAATATTACATTTTTTTCACCTTTCCTGAAAACTAGAAATTTGTCAGATGGTGAGAAAGGGACAGGAAATTATTCAGACTCCCACATAATCACTTCTCCAAGCTGAAGTGTTTTATAGTTATAGTGCAATTAAATAAAACTACAAGTATTTGTAATAAATGCCTGGGCTTTGTGTAACACCTCAACCTTCCAATCTAAGATATCATCTTTTTTTTCAAATGCATTTTGCTTTGAACCCAACTCTCCAAACGCTGGGCTTTGAAAAATGTCTCGGATATAATGTCTGTTTGAAAGGGCCAGGAAAAAAAGTAAAAGCAGGAATTGGCATATTATCAACTGCACACAAATTTGAGGTCTATGAAAATGAAACCTATCTTTGTCCAGAAGAAAAGACGCCCCAGAAAAAGTAATGAAAGTTTGTTGATAGGAAAAGCAATTGCTTTTGTGTTGATGCCAGCTAATCTCTAGAGAGTTTTCCGTCATAAAACGATTTGCTCAGGAAAAGAATTGCAGAGCTCATGATAAAATCATGTTTTAGCAGAGACTGTTAGGGGCTATGGAATTCTCTGATTCATTATAGTCATTAGTCTACTAGGCAGGTTTAGATTAAGAAAAAAATAAATAAAACAAAACAATTAACTGTCTTTTTTTTATAGACCCTAAATTAGATGTTAGTCCACGTAATGGAGAAATATAACAGATTTGAGGATGGGGTGGGCAAGTGACTTACATCCTTTCAGTTATACATTAAACTGGAGATAATTGAATTATGAAGCCAATTTTTTTTTCTTTCCAAATTGTAGTTGTAGGATGTAGCAGATTGAAGGATGCCGATGTGATCATCACCACATTTTTGTGGGATATATATCACTGACTGCCATGAGTTTTTTCCCCCTTCATATATCTGCCTGGACACTCTGATTATTAATTTAGATAACTAATTTAAAGGAAGGAGGCCTTTTCAGTTGTTCACTTCCGCTTTTGGGAAACCTAGTGCTCTCACAGATGTCTTTTGAGCACTGGATTACAAAATTTCTCTGGAGAGTCAGGTAGAATCCTACATTTCTGAATTCTCCTGCACACAGCAGAATGATTTTTACCCTTCTTTTACTTCTGCTCCTGATTTCATTGGCTATCTGGAAGTAGACACTTCACAAGTTCCCTCTACTAGAACTAGTAGTGAACTTTAGAATTTACTCTAGTACCGTGATGGTGAACCTATGGCATGGGTGCCACAGGTGGCACGTAGAGCCCTCTCTGCGGGCTCACGAGCCATTGCCCCAGCTCAGCTCCACAGTGCATGCACACGTGCCTCCCGCCAGCCAGCTGATTTTTGGGTCACTGCTGTGCATGCACGGTGTGCGGGGTGCATGCAGAAGATACACGCACATGTGCAGGGGCTTGGGAGAGTGCAGGGGGGGTCACACACACATGTGTGAGTGGGCGGGACACGTGGGGGTTGTGCACGCATTGCGTTATGGGTTATAAGTGCAAGGAGTCTTACTAGGCCCAAAACGGGGCACCGGAGGTGTGGGTGGGGTGCAGCACGGCCCGTTTTTGCTCCCAGGAGGCTGCAGCAAGGCCTACTAGGCCCAAAACTGGGCTCAGGGGAAGCACGGGGAGTCACGTGTGCATGTGTGGGGGAAAGGGGAGCACAGGGGGTTGTGTGTACATTGCATTATGGGCGTGGGTGGCACGCAACAACGAAAAGGTTAGTGATTACTGCTCTGGTGAGTGGAGTAACAGCCCTTTAAAAAACAACTACAGCATTTGAGGCTTATAGCAGACACCATTTTATCCCTCATCATTATAAACAAAAAAGAAGAAACAGGAACTGTGTGAGGACTTCCTGTGTGTTGACCACTAGTCAGTAAGAAACAGGAAGTCTTTATAAAAGCAGGGCTTTTGTATGATCTCATTTCTCAGTAGAATGGAGTCCCTTTTACTTCTGGAAGAAATTTCTAACCAACTGCCTTCTGATGGAATTTCTTGAGATTCCTTATGCGGTTTGTAGTAGATGATACTTCGATAAGAACCTCAACAAACATATTCGGAGAAATAAATATTGACGTATCCAGGACAATTTTGTAAAGTTTGTGAAGCACTCTTATGTTCATGGGCTGGGACAATTTAAAGATAATGCTTCAGGAGCATTATAGAAGCAATCTGGAGGCTATGTACAGCCCACATTTTACATGAAAAACTCTCTCTGGTATGGGAAAGTGGGGTATCAGGTCCATATTACAAATGACAAACTATTATTCTCTCCACTTTTCCAGATTGCTCCACTGAGAAAGTTGGAGAATGAGAGGTGAGGAAGAGAAAGGACCTCATTCTAGGCTTTGCATACTGGATTTGCATACTGATTTGAATGATTTGAAGCATTCCAGAGGTGGCAACATTCTCTAAGTACTCAGTTTTCTTTCTTCCTATTTTTTTACTCCTTCCTGTTTTTTTTCTCCTAATAAGCAGCTTGGTTGTCATTAAACCATGTAAGAGCTTTAAACTGTTGATTTTATTGCTTTCTCTAAATCTTTGTGACTTGAAAAACATGAGTAATGGCCTCAGTCTGGTATATAAATTGAGTTTCATGAGCTGTAAGTTTTAAAGGCCAAGGAGGTTTATTGCAGATACCAAACCCATCCTTTTTGCAGCCCATTTTCTCTGATGCTTTGAGCACTGATGACAATACTTGAGACATGATTTGAATAGAAATAGGGGTTGGTACCCCATGGTATGCCCTGGTATGTATTGCTAGATCCACCATTATGTAACATTCTAGGCAGAAATCCAATGTCCAACATCTGATTAAGAACAGTATGAAGAGGTTTTATTTTTAAGTTATTAGTAAGCTGTAAAGCACTATCTTTTTCTCAGTTGGATATTTTATTTTAGAAGTTATTTGGAATTGTTTTAAAATAATATTGAACTTAGATTATATAAGAAACCTAAGACTGAAATAGAAGTACATCTTCAGCAACATTATTACGAGATTTTGGTGCTAACTATGAATTATTATTTTTACTGTTAAGCTAGAGGGAAGAAGGGGAAAGGGGAAGAAGAACAAAAATAGATGAAAAGTACAAGTGGGATAATAGCCCAGGCTTGCCTGAGGAAGATTCAAATGCCATCATCATGTTCTCCAATGGATATGTCTTCTTTCTCAATATCTGTTTGCTGTCAATCTGGAAATCTATAAACTATCCATGATGATTTTCTTAGTCTATGTTCAAATATGCTACTAATATGCATGTGTTCATAGAGCATCATCAAACAGAAATGCACTTTGGAAATTAATCTAAGAGTCTTTCAGGGACATTGTGGGAAGCCACCACCATCCCTTCATAGAAGAATGAAATATTTTGAAGAATATTTAAAAAAGGCAAAATAAAATATTTCCCCTAAAAGAGAAATAAAAAAAATCTTAAGGGAGATAGAAACTCAAAGCCCTAGCTCCCTGCCCTCAGCAGATATTTTGTGCCCATTAAGAAAGACTGGGCCAGCCTATCTACAAAACAAAAGACCTTCAGTTCCAGGGTGAATGGATTAAGATATGACCCTTCAGGACATAATAGGATAAACCCACTGCTATCTAGCAACAGAGCTCACCACATTGCACAATCTCCTAAGGACATTGCATCATCCTCCGAAACTTCAATCAAACTTAGCTCAGGCAACCTATAGAGCCAACTATGACTCCTACATAACCCCTACATGGCCAATGGGAGTCTGACAACAATCAATAGAATACATGTTCTTGCACATGAACAGAAAGCTCAAGTACAAAGCCCAAGAAAAGGTATAAACCTCCCCCCACTCTCAACTCCATGTAGTCAGCTGCCCAGAATCATACGTGCTTGGTGGTTCTCCTTCATCAGTAAATGGACCCTCTTCCCAATCAGCCTCCAGACTCCATTTTGTCTCCAGTGCTTTTCTCCCAGATTAGAACTGAACCAGATGGATATTTTTTCCAAAAACATCAAGACCTAATCTTACATAGAAGGATGGATCCCTAGAAAGAAATTATATTCACTTTTTAAATTTTCTAAATCATTCTTCCCATCCACTTACACAGACCAGGCCACATTATACAATAAAGTACTGTATTTTTCAGTCTATAAGACACTCTGGACTATAAGACACACATTAGCTTTAGAGGAGGAAAAGAAGAAAAAAAATTGTCCATTCGCCGTGGCCCATTTGCTGCCACTGCAGCCCATTCACTGCAGCCCATTTGCCGCAATTGTTGGCGAATGGGCCATGGCGAACAGGCTATATGAATGGGCTGCGGCAGCGATTGGCAGTGATAGGTGGCAACAATCTCCACTGCCTAGAATATGGTATATTATGGATAGTGAATAAAGGCAGAAATATTAAGCACGTTGAAGAATTCTATCATGTATTTTTTTTCAAATGAAACAGATCCACCAAGAATGAATCTCCCATGGCATGAATTTGCAAAGTAATTCATGGATTCAACCAGCATCTAGAGTATATCCAAATGTTTACTGCTTCACGAACTGTGAACTGAAGTGCATTTATTTATTCATTTAATTCATACACTGCATTTTGTTAAAGAAATCTAAATTTACACTGGCTATAAATCAAAATGTGTATATAAAATTGCCCTGCTTTGAGAAAGCAGCAGGGGAAGCTGCATATACTCAAGGAAGTTGAATGTTGAGAAATGCAGAAAGTTAAGAAATATTTCCATTGGAGGGCATTTATTTAGCGTGTGGCGTACAATGTCAGGGAAATCTATCAATCGGAGACACAATGCAGTTCTGACAGTTTAAATTGCTAGTTCATTCTGTTCAGTGCTTGTGTGTCTTTCTTTAGTGTAGGGGTTAGTTTACACCAACTGATTAATGGTGCTGGCTTTTTCCAGGCTCCTCCACCAGTCTTACCTTGCTTTACCTCCTGTTGCACCTCCTGTTGCATTGCCTCGCATCTGGCCAGGTCCAGCACCAACTTCTGCCATCTGCACCCACAAACACAGCTAGGTTTCCCCCCACCAAAGTGGGAAAATCTACTTGCAATATTGCATGCTGACGAACTGCTGGGTGGGCAGGAGCCAAGGAGTAAGCCAGAATGCAGACCATTTCTAGCCAGCAGGTCCAGCCTCTGCCCACTGCGTCCCTATTGGAGGGCAAATGCAAAAAGTTTTTAATTGTAAACACCTGTATGTGATAGCGTGTGCATGGGCATGCATGCAGAACAATGTATAGCATAGTAACAGAAGAGAGTAACAATTTGGGCTATACAAATCTGAGAAGGAGTAACTCATTTCAACAAACTGAAATAGGACTGAAACATTCCTTCACGGCTGTTTTAGAAAACAATGTCCCTATCACTTACCCTCACATTTAAGACTAAAACAGTCACATTCCATCACTTTTGTTCTCTCTTGAGCAGGGCCCCCAACCTGGATTTCATTGAGGGCCACATCAGGGTTGTGTTTGACCTTGGGGGGGGGCAGGGGGCATGGCCAGCTCAACTTCACTTATGTCGGGGGCATCTGTGATGGTCCGAGCGCTCTGCCAGTGAAAAGGGGCTCCCAAGCTCCATTTCGGCTCCGACAGCCTCCTGTACCCTTCTGACAGTGAAAACGGAGCTTGGGAGGGTCGCATGCAGCCCTCCCAAGCTCCAATTTTGCTGGCAGAGGCACTGCAGGCCGGTCCTTCGCTGTTTCCAGGGTGGCCCTGCGGGCCAGATCTAAACACCCTTATGGGCCGGATCCAGCCCCCAGGCCTTGAGTTTGACACCCCTGCTCTTGAAGATCCCACAGTGAACCAGTAACCAAAAAAAAAAAAAAAAAGACTTATGTGCAAGTGTAGCACACAGGCAGAAACATCTACTTACATTTTTAATCCACTCATGGAAGATGCCCTCGGATGCATGTTCTAGCCAGAGTAAAAAGGCAAGGAAGAATGCTTAACAGCAAGGCAGTCTGTTTACAGAATTAAAATAATGACCATCATCTTGACTTTTTTTAATCCACACAACCCCACCTCCTGGATGCCTCTGCTTTGTAGAACAGGAGAAAAAAAATAACAGCGAAGAGATTAAGTATAGCTCTTTTCAGTCCCTAATTTATTGATAAGAGATAGAATAGGTTCATTGCTGATAGCTTACTTAGAGTAACTGAAATGAACAAGGGTTGGTACATGTATACCCATGTGTGTGAGCTGGAGGTAAATTAAAATAGCATTTAACTTGGCTTCTTATTAGCTGTGCATATAATTTTCCCAGAACCTAATTACTTCTGTCTCTCTGAGTGTCTGATCCATTTACAGCAGGGAGATGGATCCCTTTTTGATAGATTTTGCTATGAAACAGTTTGCTGGAATGAATGAAGGGAAAGATGTAGGGAATTAACAGCCAACCAATCAGAAAACAAGGGGAGGGTGGAAGATAAAAACTTTAAAGGCAACACAGAAGGAGAAAGTAACCATTCTCTTGCTGAATCCAATTTCTTTGCAAAGAGCAAAAAATTCCACCTTATTGTCTTCTTTAAAAAAAGCATGTCTTCTAACTATTAGGTTTTTTTAAAAAAAAAATTGCTATAGAAACTAAAGGAAAGAGCAGATGCTGGAGTCATTTACATTCAAATAATTTGCCTATGAATCTAGGATGATTCATAGGATGAGAAGGAGCCCAACTGTTGAGACAAATGTTGGCATATGTAAGATTCTTCTCCATTTCTAGTTACCACTACCGTGTTTTCCCCAAAATAAGACCAGGTTTTATATTAATTTTTGCTCCAAAAGAAGCATTATGGCTTATTTTCTGGTTAGGTCTTATTTTGGGGGAAATACAGTACTAAACGCCTCCGTCTGCTGACGAGTTTAACTGGGGCTTATTTTGGGGGTAGGGCTTCTATTACAAGCATCCTGAAAAATCATGCTAGGGCTTATTTTTTTGTTTGGTCTTAATTTCGGGGAAACAAGGTATGTATCAGAATAAATAGAAGGAACTTATTTCACCTCCAACCAGCAAGTCTTCTCAGCCAAATGTGCCAAGAAACATAGCCAATCAAAACATTAGCCAGTCATTACTATCTAAGAAGCTCACTTCTTCTGAACCCTTGTGCTTATGTGGTAGGCCAGGAAAAAAATTGGTACATGCTCAGATGTTTCCTTTCATTATGGTTCATACCTATGAAATGATCTGCTTATGTGTCATTTCAAAGGCTATATAAATTGTAACTTTGTGGGCTTTGGGGATTTTCTGCATTTCTTTGGTGAGAAGAGCAGTGATCACTGCAATTGTGTATATGTAGGAGAAGGACAGATAAAGGCTGAGGGTGGAATCATTATTTTTTATTATTATTATTATTATTATTATTATTATTATTATTATTATTATTATTATTATTTTTAATTAGTCATATTTCTATGCTGCCCACTCTCTGGGGACTCTGGGCGGCTTACACCAAAGATAATATACTAAATAGCATATTGCCCCCAACAATCTGGGTCCTCATTTTACTCACCTCGGACGGATGGAAGGCTGAGTCAACCTTGAGCCGGTGAGATTTGATCCACTGATCTGCTGAACTAGCAGTCAGCTGAAGTAGCTGCAGTACTGCACTCTAACCACTGCACCACCTCGGCTCATTATGTTCCCACAAATGGTCTAAGTCCAACCCCTCACGAATTCTGTTAACTCTTACTTAGCAGCAATTTAGTACTGACCTTTAGTTGATTAGGTTCTTATGTATAGGCATGTGCAATAAATTACCTTAACTGAAACTTAATGTGGCCCCAATTCTTTGCGTCTGACAGACCAAGAAAAAAGTATTTTGTGGCATCCCTCTCCAAACATTTATTCTTACTTAAGTAGGCATTTTCTTCCAGACCACTCCATTTATTTAATATACCTTCTGTTGAAAATTTTACTGATGTGTTCTATTCCTCTCTACAAATATTCCTGTTCAGCCCAAACTCTGTCCAAGAAACCACAATATTGGCCTCAATTCCTGAGGGGAATCTATTCCTTCTGTAATGAATATTGATTCTGGTAGAATTATACCAAGATACTTGAAGTCTAGATAAATATCCAAACCCTGTGCTGATTAATACAAAGCAACATAAAAAATTAACCTCATTGCAATTCTTGTTTCAATTCTAATTGTACAAAGCTTGCTTTTTTCAAAATGGTATTATCAATCCACACAACTGCACATGTTAAAGAAAAGCCTACACAAAAATAATTGTAATACATCATGCCTGAAATCGCAGCAATGTTGTTGTGGCTGTTTAGTAGTGTTTAATGAAACAGCAGCTGGGTACACATTGGTGATGGAGAAGGAAAGGATTGCTCAAGTAAGCAGAACAATCCCCCCCCCCCCCCCCGAGGATGCAGCCCTTGGCTGACTAAGAGATTTGACTTCTGTTTGGCAGAGATGCAGACTTTTCCCTCTCAAGGGTGAATCTCAAGGCTAAAAGCAGGTAGATGCTTTTACAGACCCCTTGCATCCTGGACATAAACTGTTTCAACTCCTACCCTCAAAACGACACTATAAAGCACTGTACACCAGAGCAACTAAACACAAGAACAGTTTTTTCCCAAACATCATCACTCTGCTAAACAAATAATTCCCTCAGCACTGTCAAACTAGTTACTAAATCAGCATTATTATTAATCTTCTCATCGTTCCTATCACCCATCTCCTCCCACTTATGACTGTATGATTATAACCTTGTAGCTGGTATCCTTAAGATTTATATTGACTGTTTCCCTATGACTATCATTAAGTGTTGTACCTTATGATTCTTGACCAATGTATCTTTTCTTTTATGTACACCGAAAGCATATGCATGAAGACAAATTCCTTGTGTGTCCTATCACACTTGGTCAATAAAGAATTCTATTGTATTCTAAGTGCTATGGCTATTGCTATTGCTATGTTGGGAACATTGGAGAATCACTTTGTAATTTTCAGAAGGCCATAATAGAATTAAAGAGGAGGAGGAGGAGGAGGAGGAGGAGGAGGAGGATTCCTCTTGTAGTCAACTTAGATCAAATGAATTTCCTCAGCTCACAGTTCATTTCCTCAGATACAAGGATTCTAGTTATGAAAAAGACTATAGAATGATTAATTTCTTTTTGTCTCACTTGAGACTAATGAAACTGCTGCTGAGCTGGTGGGGAGAGAATGGAAGGGGGAAATGCTAAGAGACTGTGAGGCGACTTACTTATAGATAATGGCTATTAATAAAGCAGTACTTAATACAATGCAGAACATTCTGATACTAAAGAACGAATGATAGGTAATATAGGGGTGCCATGCTTCAGATTCATTTCCAGAAATGCTTTGGAGTATGATGTATTAGCACCTGGCTATAGCTTTTTAAAAGTGGTAGACTTGTGCTACATCTACACATTAATGTGCCCCAAGCATCTTTCTGCGATTGAAGCTGAATTTGCATAGCCTTACTAGTTATCCTATGCAGCACCATAAAATGTTTGGTTTCATTTAATCCCTGAGAAAGGATGTGATTTCTTTGAATGAATTCTAGCTAAGCTGTTTCATGATGAGGAGCTGTTTCTCATTCCTATTGTCAAGGAAGGGGCATCTTGAGGTCAGCAACTGAGTGTCTGGGAGAATTGAAAAGTTAATGGAGAAATAGAAGAGCTGGAATTCATTAGAAGACTGAATGCTACTTTTCAGAGATTACATAAAGATCAAAGGTTTAGGTCAATCTACAGATATGACCTAACATGCTGAATCTGATTACAGTACTGAATTAACCCTTTTGGGGACCTCATACACTACAAAGAAGGTTGGCAGTTCAGCGGTTCGAATCCCTAGTGCCACGTAACAGGGTAAGCTCCTGTTACTTGTCCCAGCTTCTGCCAACCTAGCAGTTTGAAAGCACGTAAAAAATGCAAGTAGAAAAATAGGGACCACCTTTGGTGGGAAGGTAACAGCGCTCTGTGCGCCTTCAATGTTGAGTCATGCCGGCCACATGACCACAGAGACATCTTCAGACAGCGCTGACTCTTCGGCTTAGAAACAGAGATGAGCATCGCCCCCTAGAGCTGGATACGACTAGCACACATGTGTGGGGGAAACTTTACCTTTACCTGACACTACAAAGAATTGTAAATTAAACCCACTGGTGTTGGTTTCCTCAACTAAACCACACCAAATGCTAAACAAGATTAACACTAACCAAGATTACCATATTATGTGAATGCAGTAACAAAAACTTTAATCTAGTTCAACTTCTATGCAAAAACAAAGTGACACTTGTTTATGTAAATTTTGTTGAGTTAAATTTTTAAACTATTTTAAATTGGAATTTGTTTATAACTACGGCCAAATTATTTAATTATTTTAAACAGTTTTTAGATTTTCTATGTCTTGTTTTTACTTTGGCTGTTCACCGCCCTGAGTCCTATATTGGAGAAGGGCGGTATAGAAATTTAAATAAAATAAATAAAAATAAATAAAAAATGTAGCACATAAATGTTTGTCCCCATGTTCATTGTTGCTTTGGATGAATTTCACTTTTGGTAATTCCACTGTCTCTCATCTTTCCTTTTAATCATTTCTTTCCTTCCCAACTTCCCCCTCTTCTAAGAATAGCTATAAATATATAGAATCATAGTATATAAGGAACGGAAGGTAACTTGAAGATACTCTAGTTCAACTCTCTGTTTAATGCAAGAATCCACCATCAGAGCACTGTCAAGTCATGACTATTAACATCTATTTATCAGATAGTAGAAATGCCCGTATTAGTATAAGAAGGCTCTGTTCTTTTAGTATAGTATCAGCTTGGCTGTCAGGCTCCAAACCAACAAAGACACATGGTGATTCTTCCAAGGTGAGTTCTTTATAGTTTGATACCTATAGACAAAATCTTGCCAGACTGAAGTCTCTTCTATCTGCATCTACAATATATTCTGTGAACCATTAGGCAGGTACTGTCTTCATCCTCTTTCTCTCACACATAACATCCAGACTGAGTTGCCTCTTACTGCTCAGGAATGCACTCCCTCCCATCCAGGAATCCACCTTCTTACTACACTACATCACATTGGCTGGTTCAATGTGGGAGGCTGGGTGTACTGGGTAGGTTCCACAAATTAAATAATGGCATCTATCTGGACCATGGACATGCACCTTCTCTGTAGCAGCTCCTGCCCTCTGTAGCAGTGTCTGGAATGAGGTTCCTCCTAAGATTTGAACAGCCCTCGCTCTACAGTATTTTGAAGAGTCCTGAATAAATAGCACTTCACCCTGGCCTTTGTCAAGAATGACTGGTGCCTCTTTCTTCCTCCCCCCCCCTCTCCCCTCTAATATTGTTTTCTTTGCCACCATTGTTCTTTTGTCTTGTGCTATTTTTGTGGAAGGTTATTTGTATTGTTTGTTGCTCTAGCAATTGTAAACTTCCCAGAATGGCCAGGAGTCAGACAACATATAAATTTACCAAATTATTATTGTTTATTTTTCTTTATTATTCATCTATATAACCTTTGGCCATCTAACTTACTGCAAAACTAAAGGAATCTGACATCTGCAAAAAAAAAATTAAGACATCAGACTCCTAGCACTTTTCATCTTCCTACCAACTAAAAAAAATGTTTTTTAAGTATACTGACAAGCAAACAAAAAGTATTGCAGAGCCTTACTAAATTCAGAAAAGAGGTCTTTGCTGTGGAAAGCAAAATCCCACCGCTGAGAGAGAAAGGGTGATTTGAGAAAGTTCTTTCTCTTATTCAATTTCTGTGTTTCTATTAACACAGGGATGCAATTTAAATGTATCATAGTTGTTAAAGCAGAAGTAATATGCTGTTACTTTCTCCCTTTTCCTTGATTTTGTGAGCTTGGTATTCGAAACGTTTCAGTAACGTTTGAGCAACTCAAGAGTGAAGTGAGGATACTTTGGCTAGAATCTTGGATTTCATCAAGTTGATGTCCTTCAGCAAAATGGTATTGATTGGCCAATGGCAGATGTTTCCTTATTCACTATACAGGTGTTGATAGAAGTCGAACATAAAATATCTGAAAAATGAGTGTAGGAAAAATTAGAGAGACGACAACTCTTTTACTTGGGAAGTTCTTGCTTACAATAATGCACAAAAGTAGGTTAAAGCTAGATGGGCAAACTGGCCCTTCAGATGCTAGTATAACTCCAACTCCTACCAATTCATATTAGGATCTGCAGTGGGGTGCAATGTGGTGCACCACAGGCAATGTAACATTGTCTGGGGTAAATAGTCTACACATTCTGGCTGTTGGACCTCACAAGGATCTCACAGCAAGAAGCAGCAGCATGAGTACCAAAAATAAAAACAACGGTTAATGCTATATATTGTTACACCATACAAAGCAAACAAGCAAGCAAACAAACAAACGAACAATCTCCAGGGATGGGAGTTGAAAAACATCTGATGTAATGGTATGTGGGAAGGGCCTTGGGAGACAGTAGGCAAAGCCACAGAAGAGATAACTACCATGTAAAAGTTGTCTCATGCATAAACAGGGGGATGGCATAGGAAACAGTGGTGGGATTCAGCCGGTTCTGTCTAGTTTGGTTGAACCGGTAGAGCCAACTGCGGTAGGCTCCGCCCAGTCACCCAGAGGTAATG
This sequence comes from Arizona elegans, assembly GCA_022577455.1. Classification (NCBI taxonomy): domain Eukaryota; kingdom Metazoa; phylum Chordata; class Lepidosauria; order Squamata; family Colubridae; genus Arizona; species Arizona elegans. The sequence goes on along the minus strand of JAKOOJ010000001.1, from coordinate 3,421,756 downwards.
CCATCCTATTTATTTATTTATTTATTTATTTATTTATTTATTTATTTATTTGTTTGATTTATATGCCGCCCTTCTCCGGAGACTCAGGGCGGCTTACAATGCGTTAAGCAATAGCCTTCATACTTTTGTATATATCTGCTTAGTAGGGCTTTTGCCCCCCCCCAAACGGTGTTCTTTTTTTATACAAAGTCAGCTTATTGCCCCCACAATCCAGGTCCTCATTTTACCTACCTCGGAAGGATGGAAGGCTGAGTCAACCTTGAGCCTGGTGAGATTCGAACACGTTTAGACATGTTTTGGAGGCCGTGCGCATGCACAGAAGGCACACAAGTGAGCAAAGAGCATGCACAGAAGGCCGAGCATGCACAGAAGGTGGGCGTGTACTCATATTTGCAAACCGGTAGGGAAGGTAAGTGAATCCTACCTCTGATAGGAAACATTTCAGAAGGGAGCCTCCCTGGTTTTCCACAACATAGAGAGAAAGAAGGGGAGAAAATTTTCTATCTTGCAAGGTTCTATTGATGTAATGTGTGGGACGCGGTGGCTCAGTGGCTAAGACAATGAGCTTGTTGATTGAAAAGTAGGCAGTTCAGCAATTCAAATCCTTAGTGCCGCATAAGGGGGTGAGCTCCCGTTATTTGTCCCAGCTTCTACCAATCTAGCAGTTCAAAAGCACTTAAAAATGCAAGTAGAAAAATAGGGTCCACCTTTGGTGGGAAGGTAACAGCGTTCCGTGCGCCTTTGGCATTTAGTCATGCTGGCCACATGACCATGGAGACATCTTCAGACAGCACTGGCTCTTTGGCTTTGAAACAGAGATGAGCATTGCCCCCTAGAGTCGGGAACAACTATGTGTGAGGGGAACCTTTACCTTTACCTTTTATTGATGTAATCTTAGAATAAAAATAGAACAAATACCCCTGGCCATGCATCTTGTTTGGACTGTCTTGCAGGGACTGACATCTGGGGAGTGATCCAGACATTACCCATGAGTTAGAATACACACACACCCATCCATGCTATTCTTTTTCAGAGTGAGCAGTGCTATGCAAACTGCAGAGAGGCATAAGCAATAGCGAACAAAGCAAATCAAAAGGCAGGAAACAAGAGTAAACAAAAGAAAGCATACTTTAATTTAGTTTACATCAAGATTCATCAGAATTGAATTAAAATGTTTTTCAATGTTTTGATAACTTTTTTGTTTAAAAATTTTCCATTGCTGCTTGATGCATAGAGTGCCCTATGGACTCCAACACAGGATACAAATTGCATGATAAAAGAAAAAATATTTTCCCCTTATAACAAATCTAAATTCAGTGACAATCGTTTTTTCTTTTCACTCTATCTTCACACCAAAATTGTGTGGTTCTGAGGCCCACAGTGTTAATGAGATAATACCTTTCTCGTTACTTAAATGTCCGCATGTCAAAATAACCATTCAGACTTTTGTGTATGTGTGTTTTAAAGAAAGTAAGCAAGAACATCTAATAGATGCTAACATTTTCCCATACAAGTTAACACGTCGCTCCAGACACCTCTGGAGAAGGATGCAAATGAGGTGTTGTAAGTACAAGAAAACCAGGCTAAAATGAAAGACAGATGGTGGCGCATCACATCCCAGGGATAAGAGTTCTTTCTGTTCCCAAGGTTCACATCAAAAAACACATTTGTCATTATTGCTTATTGGTACTCCAGCTCTCAGGGACTATAAATAGCATCTATTTAGGATCCATGGCTAAAGCAGCTACGATATCAGACCTGCACAGGCTGATTAGGAAAGGCATTTGCTTCTGGTACAAAATAATAACATTGGAAATATCAAGATCTACTAGCCTTCACATTCATTTACTACCTGCTATGGAAGAAATTCCTTGAGAAAAAGAAGGATGAGAGAGAGAAAAAAAGCTATCCTGATGAGCAGGGGTGGGTTCTACTTACCTTTACTACCAGTTCACAACGGGATCATGCGCAGATTGCCAATGATAATATCCGGGGTGATGGGCGGGGTCTCCCGCTGGTTTTACTACCAGTTCTTGTGAACAGATCTGAACTGGGGGCAACCCACCACTGCTGATAAGGTTACCTTGTTTGGTAATGAAACATATGCAAGAAAACAACCAAGTTCAGAGAGCACCTCACTGGAGGTGAATGCAGAGCCCTCATTCCTGTCTATTTTATTTATTTCATGTGACATACATTTGTCAGGGAGATCTATACATTACACAGTAGTCTTGACAGCCTAATTGCTAGTTCTTTCAGTTTCGCATCTGCAAACTTATCCACAGTGTGCCACAGGGGACGAAGTAGCTTGCACCATCTGGCTAGCAGCATTCAGCTTGATGACATCGTCTGGGCCTCTTCTGTTTTTTTTTTTGTTTTGTTTTGTTTTGTTTTGTTTTGTTTTATTTGATTTATATGCCGCCCTTTTCCGGAGACTCAGGGTGGCTTACAATGCGTTAAACAGTAGCCTTCATACTTTTGTATATTTATACAAAGTCAGCTTATTGCCCCCACAAACTGGGTCCTCCTTCTGTTGATCTTCGCCTCGTGTCCAGGCAGGTCCAGTGCTGTCTCTTGTTCTCCTTGCATAGCTAGGTGCACCAAAAAGGTGCCCATTTTTCTATTTGCAATAATGCTTTTGAACTGCTGGTTGGGCAGGGCAGGAGCCAGAGCCAAGTGGTGGGAGCTCACCCCATCCCACAGTGCTACTAGGGCGCAAACCAGTGGTGAAATTCACATTTTTTTTACTACCAATTCTGTGGACGTGGCTTGGTGGTCATGTGAATGGCTGGGCATGGCTGGATGGTCATGTGAGTGGCTGGCAATGGCCAACTCAATGACACTCCCACCCAGTCACATGAAACCCCCCCGCCACACCTACCCAGGTTTTGTGGCTCCCGGTGTTTTCTGTAGGAAATGGGTCATGTGGCTGAGTGGGCGTGGCAAAACCTGATTGGTCTCACCCTTAGGAAATTTCTCCTTAGACCAACCCACAATAAAATAGCACTGTTCCAATATTTAAAATAGAATAGAATAACAGATTTGGAAAGGACCTTGGAGGTCTTTTAGTCCAACCCCCTGCTTAGGTAGGAAAACCTACACCACTTCAGACAAATGGTTATCCAATCTTAAAAACTTCCAGTGTTGGAGCATTTACAACTTCTTGAGGCAAGTTGTTCCACAGATTAATTGTTCTGTCAGGAAATTTGAGGGCTCCTTCAAAAATGAGGGAGTCAATCTATTTTCCAAAGCACCAAAATGCACAATAAGAAACAATGGATGGAAACTAACCAAAGAGAGAAGCAACCTAGGATTAAGGAGAAATTTCCTAAGGGTGAGACCAATCAGCCAATGGAGTAGCTTGCCATCACTAGAGGCTTTCAAAAAGAGTGAGGGAAGTACACCTCAAAAGGACAGTACCAGGAACCACTAAAACAATGCAGAAAACCTAAAACGGCCATTCCCCTTTTAAAAGTCAACCCCAAAGCAAATGCAGCAGCTGAGAGGGAAACTAAGAGCAACTGCTCAGGCTAATTGAAAACCTGGGTGTGCTGCCAAAAACAATTAACCCTTCCAACTCTATTATTCTATGTTCTCTATGTTCTAAATTGGGTGCTTCACAGCAGAAGCAATACAGCTGTCTGGACCACACATGAATTAAATTCATGACCTGTATGATCAAGCTGCATCATTGTTCCCTCCTGTATCTTTTCCCCCAGGAAGAAACAAGAAGTAGCCAACACTGCAGCAGCTATAAAATGTCTTTAAAATATTTAAAATATTTTGTTGTAAAGAAATATTTTTTTTTAAAATAAATAAATAAAATGTCTTTGGAAACTCCAGGGAGTATCAGCTGATCACAGAAGTGTTACTTAATACTCTTTATAATGAAAATGTTTGTAATCTTGTCCTTCTTCCTGAAGGGAAGAGATTAATCCCATCCCTAGATGGGTAATTGATGGGTTTCCCTGCCTTAATCCTGTCAGTTTCTGTTGTTTATTGACTTGATTCAGAGTGTATCGGCTGCATTCCAGCTGCATCTGTTAAGTGGGGCTATTAACTGAAGGGAGGGGGGGAATGTGTCTTGCACTATATTTTTAATTGGTTCTCCGAACTGACTAAGCAATTTACTAACTGTTTGGACAAGCCGGTGAGAACGGCTAAATTTCACCTGTGACTTCAAACTACTATAATGTTGGCCATTTCTGGTCTGCAAATCCAGGGTCCTTAAGCCAATGAACCACAGCCCCGCCATTGCTGTCTATTGAAGCTGTTGAAATGTGCCCAGAGTCATTTGTTTGAATTGGGTGGTTATAGCAATTGATTGATTGATTGATTGATTGATTGAGCTTTGTAGACCAAACTTTGGTTTAGATTTTGTGGATTAATAGGGAAATGAGAAGAAGAAGCTGTTCCTGTTGAACTTTTCAGAGAAACTCAAACATTTGAGGATGTTCACTACAGCTTGCCCTCTAATTCCTGCTCTCATCTATTTTTCTTGATGCTGTAGGATGGACCAGATAAATCCAGTGGGATGTTATGGTTCTGGGTGATTTAGAAAATAAAATATGACAGCAGCTGCATCAACACAATAATGAAATCATTTCATGGATGCAATCTTTAAACCACCTGGAAATTTCAAAGTAGGTTAAGAGGGATGTCCTTGTGCCTGCCACAATTTCAGAAAGTATTGAAGAAGGAGAAAGAGAAGAAAATGATTGGGGCAAGGGATATAGCATCATCATCATCATCATCATCATCATCATCATCATCATCATCATTTCACCCATTGTCTATCTACTGCAGGATGAAGGCCTCTTCCGCATTTTTCTAACCAATATGGCCCTGAACTTTCTTTTACCAATTGGCCCGCAATACTTGCAGATGTCATCAATCCATCTTGTTTTAGGTCTCGTTCATGGATGCATCTTATCAAGTGGGATCCATTTAATGGCTGCCTTGGTTCACCTGCCATCAGTTTTTCTTGCTATGTGACCGGCCCATTTCCATTTCAATTCTTTTACTCTCCTGATGATATCGTATACTTTTGTTTGTTCTCTAATCCATGTGCAGGTCTTTCTATCTTGGTCTTGTGCTGCCGCACATGTATCTTTCCATGGCTCCTTTTGCCACGTGTAGCTTTTGTATCGATTGTAAAGTTAGTGTCCATGTTTCACCAGCATGTTAGAGCAGGTAGCACACACTAATTGAAAACTTTTATCTTCAGGGATAGGAGGAGGTTGTTCTTGAAAATTATGCTTAGCTTGCTGAATGCCTATGCCGTTCGAGTTTCCTTTATTGTATCATCTTCCACTGAGATCTATTGGCCAAAAGTATATGCAGTGGTCTACTATGTCATACACATAATTATGTTGAATTATGTCTCTAGTTTTGCTACAGAAAAGCAGTACAAAGATGCAGGCTTTCACAGTTCTCAGGTTCTGTTTGAAGTGTGTCACGTACGTTGTTTCGTACGTTGAAAACTGACTTTGAACATCAGAAGCCATACCAATTAAATGTAAAATGAGAGCAAAAGAGAGAACTGGAATTTTAGATTATGTCTCTGGATCAGGATTAATTGCTGGTATAAGCAACATGAAGTCAGAATGGTAAAATGAATCTTTGTTTTTGTTTTCAACTGAGAGCAAATTGTCAGTTTTCAGCCTTTTTCTTTCCTGACATTCAGAGTCTTTTGTTGATAGTTTAGCTTTAGTGCAAATACAATTAAATCAGCTTTTATGTTCAGTTTCGGAGAGTGGTTTGGAAGTTCAGTTTTGATATCTGCCCTTTACCAACATGGATTGATTTCAAATCTCATCAAGGCTTGTTAATCTTCGGAAGTAAATTTTCAGCAGTTTCATTGGTCCCAAATGTTCTTTTCTCTTCCCTCTCTCTGACTTATTGACAAAATGATCTGGATCGTAATGATATGGTAAAAGCAGCCAAGATGCCTTTTTCATTCTTGTAATTAATGGTAATTAGTAAGTAAATGCTTAGGAGAACAATGTAGATCATTCTATGTCAGCAAGACCTAATTTCATTCAGGGAAGAAAAACAAATAGAAGGGAGGAGACATAATTTTTTCTGCTGATACCACTCATGATTACTCCAAGCTAGATGGTACCTTTTATATCTGCTATGAGCCATCATACATGTTTCACATTGTATTTTGTTTTGTTTTCATCTCTAGTTCTTAGCAGGATAACTTCTTCCACAGTTCCCAAATTCCCTATAATATTCTTCTCTAATCTTCTTTGCCAGTCCCACACTGTTCAGTTAATACTCCAAAGCTATATTCTCATAATTTTTCCACCCATAGAAGCTTCTCTCATGGGAATGACTTGAGATGCCCAAATCATAAGAGTTATTTTGACCTAGGGCAGATTTATACAATGCTGGATCCAATTTTCTCTCTGGCTTCCCTCTCTAACAGGGTGATTAGAGAATGATACACAGTTGCTGCAAACAACATAGTAATTATTTAGAATATAATGACATTCAAATGTTTGTTGGTTTGTTATTTGAAAATTGGTCCCTGCTTGCAACTTATTTATTCTTCCATTTTAGACAAGGATCCTTTGCTTCCTGGCCTGATTTCAATTTTGATAAGTTAGGCCTATCAAACCTAGTTCCTTATTAATAACTAGGCTGTCCTACAAACAGAATAGGACTCTTCATTTAGGAAGTGTAACTTTTCATTAGTTTATTGCCTACTTACAAACATAGAAGTAGATACAGGGGTGAAATCCAGCAGGTTCTGACAAGTTCTGGAGAACCGGTAGCGGAAATTTTGAGTAATTGGGAGAACTGGCAAATACCACCTCTGGCTGGGGCCAGAATGGCGTGGGAATGGAGATTTTGCAATATCCTTCCCCCAGGAGTAGGGAGGAAATGGGGATTTTGCAGTATCCTTCCCCTGGAGTGGGATGGGAATGGGGATTTTGCAGTATCCTTTCCCTGGAGTGGGGTGGGAATGGAGATTTTGCAGTATCCTTCCCCTGCCACGCCCAAGCCACACCCACCAAACCACACCATGCCCACCAAACCATGCCCACAGAACCTGTAGTAAAACAATTTGGATTTCACCACTGAGTAGATACCATAATAATATCATAATAATAAATGAAATACAACTCAACTACTCATTTTTACGAGATTCTTCTATACTTTATACCTTTAAAATATTGTAATCTATTTTGGCTGTAATCATTTGTTGCCATTTGTCTTCTTTGTACATCTTGTTCTATTCCCTTCCTTTCATGCATTCCATACATGAGGTCAATATGTAATATTGTTTGACTCTTTTAGAATGCTTGTTTGATACTCTTAGAGATAACTCTGCTGGTTGGCTGGGGAATTGGGGAGCTGAAGTCCACAAGTCTTAAAAGTTGCCAAGGTTGGGCATCCCTAAATTATCCTTCAATATGTCGTTTATTCCAGTGGTTTCTTCATGTATGTTTCATGAAGTTTCATTTGTCTGATTGTTTTATGATGGAAAGTCATCAAGTAATTAATGTTTTTTTTGCTGATTATCCTTTTGTGACGCCTACTTTATGTTGTCTAAGCTAACTATCAAGCAAACAAGAGTTATGTTAAATAGTAGTTTCTCTAGCACGGTCTTTTCCAGTCTGATGTGCACATGTTGGGATTATAATTCCCAAGACCCCTAACCTGAATTTATAGTTTGCAAGTCATGACTATAACACCGGCAATGACATGGCTGGAAACATTGGTTTGAGAAAGTTGACAATTGTATAAATCGCTTGGCAAAACTACCCAGGCACGAATTTTGTGCAAGCTGTATCCTTTGACGGTTTCTTTTAAACCTGATGTAGTAGGTTACTCCTTGTGGAACATTTGATTTTTTTTTTTCCAATATGATTTTTCCTCCATTGTCGCCTTTCATGATTCTCTTGATTCACTCAAAGGCTCCAGCATGGTGCAGTGCCCATTCACAGGGTGTCTGAAAAACAAATGTTTTGTGATTTAATTTTTATTCCAGATATGGACAAATTGTCTCTTTTTGTCTGACAATCCCAAGAAGGACTTTCTTTAATGCACACTGCCTTCAGCCTTCCATTCCATCCCAACCTCTCCCCACTGCAGATTTCAATTTAGATTACAGACTGTTTTCTGTCCTGACCCACCAAAAAAGGAAAAAAGAAAAGAAAATAAACCATTCAACTGACAATCACATCTTTCACTGAGCCCATAAGAAAGTGGACAAGAAAGAGAGGCAGACAAAAAAAGCATGAAGACGTAATCTTTTTGTTACATATTTTAGCTGTAAGGTTCTTGTAACATCCAGTGCCTCTTAGCTCAACACTTGTAAGAAGGCAATCGTTCTGAGGACTGAGAATTCATCCTCAAATTTTATATCCTGCTAGTTTACTAATGAAATTGCCTCTTAGTTGATATGCCTGCAAACCAGGGATGGGCAGTTCGGAGAACCCCTAAATCCCACTCCTGGCTGGCCCCACCCACCCCTCCCAGGAGTCCCCACACGGCCTTTTTTGGATGCAGGTAAGTGCAGGGCAGATGCAGAGGCTTGGGGGGGGCGAAAAACGGGCCTGTTTCTGGCCTCCAAAGGGCCTCCAGAGCCTGGGGAGGCCTTTTTCACCCTCCCTGAGGCTCGAGGAAAGCTTCCGGAGCCCAGGGAGGGCAAAAATGCCTCCCCCACCCCCGTGGTGCAGGAGAACGACTAGGCCATGCCCGCCATGGCCACACCCACCCAGCAACTGGGCAGAGAACCTCTTGCTAAAATTTTTGAAGCCCACCCCTGCTGCAAACATGTATAGAAAATCAGAGTTCAGAACTGCAGATTGCCAGCATAACCAGAGAAAGATTGGCTAATTCAATTCATACGATGTCCTGCCAATGAAATCACCTATAAGTGAGCCACTATCTTCTCTAATTAGCTCAATGGTTCTTCAGGATCACTCACACTGATTTTTTTTTTTTTATCTTGAGATGCTTCTGTGACCTTGTGTTGAGAACCCAGGCAATGGAGCACCCCCTTCTTTATCCTGATGAATTATTTTGTTAATCATACATTTTCTCTAGGAGATCGAAATATCCTACACAGAGGAGGGATCTTCTTTCTTATCAATCTCTCAGATTGATCTGAGGAAGAATGACTAGTACAAAATCATATTGCAAGTTTCCATGGCTGAGGGTTGATTGTTCCTTAGTGCAGATCTTCACCACTATAAATATCCCTCCTCTCTGCACAATTACATATTTGCAAGTACTAGTATTTAGCAATTTCAACATGCTATGAAGTGTATTCAGCTAATCGATGTTAGGTTTATTTCTTTATTAATTTGATGATTTTTATTCTCCCCTCTAGCTAGAACTCTTTGGATGGCTCCCAACTAATGTGAGAAATAGTCATTCCTGATGAATAGCAAATAATGAGAACTCATGAATTCATGGCTGCTAATTCTCTCAGCTCCTCATTCTTCCAAATGAAGGCAAATATACATGTCTCAGGATAATGTTGCAGGATCCAATCTGGATCAGTCACTGGGACCAGAGGTTTAGTCTTCTCAGCTTTTGGACTCATGCTGGAGCCCATCCTCAGGGAACTTCTCTCTACCAGAATGTGTGGTTTGGGCTATTCTACGTGTAATATTTATGTGGTGCCTGGTTGGGTCAGGCTACTATATGAGGACAAATCATGCATTGCAAAGATTGCTTGGAGGTGGGAGATACTTCTACAGTAATCTATGGATCCACTGCATGGATTGCCTCTGTGAGTATGTAGGACAGATGGGTAAGAAGCTAACTACCAGATTATAAGAACACAAGCAAGCAGTCAGAGGTGGAGACCCAAACTCATTTGGTAGTCTCACATTGAAATCAACAAGGACATACATTCAATTTTGCAGCTACTAAGAATGTTGGCTGAGCAGGTACAAAGATATCCAGGGAAATGATTAAAGCCCGGGAAACAGGCTCCTTGTCAATGAACAGGAGTGCTGATTTACCATCTTATCAGATACTTGGGAGCTGAAGACTTGGCAACACAAGCAAACAGCAGCCAATGACATAATAGCCAGCCATCAACACCCCAATCAACCAATAAAAAGCCAACCAGGCACCACAAAAATAGTGTGCACAGAAAAGCACATATTCTGGTAGAAAGAAGTTCCCTGAGGATGGGCTCCAGTGCAAATCCAAAAGCTCAGAAGGGTAAACCTCTGGTCCTGGTGACCTATCCAGATTAGATCCTGCCTCATTCTTCCACCATCTAGAGACAGCTGCTTTGTTGTGAGAAGAACCAAATGAGCTATCATTTGGACAATCTTGCATCCTCTCTTTATTCAGAGAGGGCTACAGGAGCTAATCTACTTATTGACTCCATGTCTTTTGCTGAAAAAAAAGTCAGCTCTGCTTTTCATGGAGCTATCTTCAATTTGCCATTCTTCCCCAGGTGAATTCATGGCTGAATTCATTGCTGCTTATTCATGCTGCAGAAAAGTCCATTATGGCAAATTGGAAAAACTGCTCCCATTTTGTGGGGATGTCTTTTGCACACCTGATGGCAGGGAAAAATGAGGAATGAAATGCAAATTTTGTTTTCTGGAAATTGAGACAGTACTGCAGTTTTTTTTTCAACTCAGATGTATGAAGAACATAGAATATTAGAGTTGGAAGGGACTTTGGAAGTCTTCTAGTCCAACCCCCTGCCCAAAAAGCATGAGACTCTATAACATTCCAGACAAATGGTTGTCCAGTCCCTTTTTGAAAGCTTCAGAATTTTTACTACCGGTTTTCCGAAATACTCAAAAATTTCCACTACTGCTTCTCCAGAACTGGTCAGAACTTGCTGAAACCCACCTCTGATCAGGGTAGAATCTGATGTGTTCTACTCCCACTTTAGGCATAAAACTAGCTGAATGATCTTGGGCTAGTCATTCTCCTTCAGTCTAGGAAGGAGGCAATGACAAACTATTTCTGAAAATCCTTGCCAAGAAAACTGCATAGGACTTATCCAGGTAGTCTTCAAGAATTAGACACAACTGAATAGAAGAAAAAATGTGTCTGAATTTGGATTTTATGATGTTCAACTATGCAAATTATATACATTTGTTTTCTGACTTTTTTAAAAAAAGAAGCAGGAAATAAAATATATCATCTGAAGATGGAGTAAAATGCTGCCAGGTCTATCAAAAATAGCCCAGGGATATGTCTTGACATCACTGAATTGATTCACTTAGCAGTTTGGTGGGGGATAAGTACTGGAGTTTTAATGAATTGATTTAGATATATTAGTCAGAAGACTATAAAGATAAGGTACTGGTAGGCCTATCAAAGACTGTTTCAGTGAAATGCATCATTCAGGTATATAAAGTGAAATCAAGTCATTGACATCATGACAGCTTTTGCTCAAGAGTGATGTCATTTAAAGTTGGGTGGTGATACTGAAAGCTGTGAATGAAATCCCTTTTTGGAATATTTCCTAGTAAAATCTTATTTTAGTTCAAAAATAAGGTGAGATATATATATATTTTATCATTGCATACCAATTAGTTCAAATTTCCATGCTGTTTCTAAGGAGCTGTAGTTCCTCTCTACATAGGTACTACAGGTTTGAAAACAAGGAGCTTGTTTGGGAGGATACAGAGCATAGATTAGTTCAGAACCATATATAACCTCATATTATGTGTGGTGACATAGACAAAATTAAGTCGTATATACAGAGGAAGAAAAGAGAAACAAGAAAGTATTTAAAACTAGTAGTGTGGTAAATCCTAGCCCCAGGCAGAAATGCTACTTTTGAGTAAGAGGGTAAGGATCCTGTACAAGAAATACCAGAACCTTGACTGGCAGCTATATCAATATGATGTGAAGAGATGGAAGTTACCGTACTTTTCAGAGTATAAGATGCACTTTTCTCCCCCCTAAAAGTGGATGAAAATTGTGGTGCGTCTTATACACTGAAGCCCCGCCCACCCTCTGGCCCCCACCCTCGGTCGTGTTTTCAGCCTCTGCATGCCCCATTTTAGACCTGTTCCAGGCTGAGGGGATTGCCACAGCACATTGCCACCAATCACCGTCTCCACGCATTGCGTTTTTGGCCTCTGCGTGTCACATTTTTCGCCTCCACATGCCTAGTTTTTGGCCTCCATGCATCACATTTTCAGTCGGTTCCAGGTGGCAGTGATCAGCAGCAGTGGTGGCGATCGGCAGAGATGTGCTGTGGTGATCCACACAGTCTGGAATGGGTCTAAATGCGGAGGCCAAAAACGCAACGCATGGAGGCCGAAAATGGCCAAAGGGTGGGGGCCAGTGGGTGGACAGGTCTAAAATGGAGTATGTGAAGGCCAAAAATGCAATGCGCAGAGGCAGCAATGGGCTCTGGCAGTCCCTGCAGCCTGGAACAGCTGATTGGTGGTAGTCCGGGAGGCCGATCCAACCACCAATCAGCTGTTCGTGCTAAATCAGGTTGCTATAATGTGCTGAAGCTAACCAGGTTGTTTGCTGTTTACTGCAAGGACACTAGCCAGATGAATACCAATGGATGCTGGTAGGCAGAGGCAGATTTTTTTTTCTTGTTTTCCTCCCCAAAAAACTAATCTGTGTCTTATACTCTGGAGCGTCTTATACTCTGAAAAATACGGTACATCTGTGAGAAGAAGCTAAGAACCTGTTTGGAGCCTTGACTCAAGTAAACAAAGTAGAATGAGAGAGAGGGGGGGCAGGGGGAAGAAAAGCAGGTTCAAGAAGCAACCCATGAAGGTAACATCAAGCAACCAGTTACAAGAGACACTGACAAAAGACAAAGTAAGCCAGTTTTGGGAAAGTGGGAGGAGACAATTGGTTTGATAACGGAACTGTTCATTTTTAACATTAATATTGTTTCAAGTTTTGGATCTATCTGGTTCACGTGCCCACAAGAGGCTATAAATGAAGACTGTGAGGGGTCCTTGGTGCTCTCTGAGCTTGACTGTTTTCTTGCAGATGTGTCATTACCTAAACTACATAACATCTAGCAGTGATGATGTTAGCTAGTTTGGGCAATGAAACGTCTCCAAGAAAACAACCAAGCTCAGAGAGCACCAAGGACCCCTCATTTCAACCCTAAATTACAAATATTCTCTTTTATTAATAAAGAATGAAAAAGTTGATTATTTTGAGTATACATTTACTGAAAGGTTTTAGCTAGATAAAAGCAGTACAAATATTAGAAAATAAACAAAGAAAACAAAGACAACTATTGAACAAGAAAGAAAAGAGAAAAAGAAGATAAAAGAGAAGATTACAAAGATCTGGCTTCTGATCTTTCTGACAGTGGTATGTTACCTCTCTCTCTCTCTCTCTCTCTCTCTCTCTCTCTCTCTCTCTCTCTCTCTCTCTCTCTCTCTCTCTCTCTCTGGTTATTGTAGAGGTTATTTTAAGGTTCATTATTAGAGGTGCAATATTTTTTAAAAGAAAAACTAGATGCCCTGGGAAGGAGGGAAGCCATCCTTTAGAAAGGCTGGCAACAAGCTTAATGAGAAAAAGTTTTATCCAAGGTGATAGATATTCTGTTTTGCAAAATCTTTGCAGGGAAACTGCTCTTGAACTCAGGAATGCCTCAGTGTTATAACCAGGGCTGGATTTATATGCAGTTGTCTAAAGAATGGTCTAGTATTTAGAATAATGACAGCCTTGGATAGGATCAGATGGCCCCTCAGAGTAACAGGATTCTGATGTGTGGAATGATATTCCCAGTTGGAAGACAAGCAGGATGTAAGATTTAATTTGAATATAAGAGGCAAATAGAGGTACTTGGAGGTAGAAAAAAAAAAGATTAACTGTTGAATAATCTGTTTTGGTTTTGTTTTTTGTTTTTTTGTTCTTTACTGTCAATTGGCTGAGTTTAAGAATCCAAATAATGATTTAAAGAGTTCAAATAGAGACAGTAAAAGTAGAATGGTCTCCTGCCACTAGAACATGAAATATGGAAATAAATGTGGACTAGTCAGCAGGATTTCTTCATTAGTGCAAGGCCAAAGGGAAAAAAAATATTGGCTGCATTGGAAGACTTTTTACAAAGAGTGTTAAAACATCTTTTTTTCCCAGCAAACAAGAGTCAATTTTGTTCAAGAACCCAAAGTCCTACTATCTGAATATATCAAGGGTCGTCAGGCTGAAGGCTCATCTAAGATAGCATTTAATCTGAACCAACTTGATGCTCATGGAAAGATTACACTCAGGACAAGAATGGACATAGTCTTGCCTCAATGATATAGTTCATTGGCAACTGCTATTCAATAAAGGATAACCAAACATATAATCAACACGACCTGTTTGCGACATCCATAGACTTTTAGAGAAAGATATCCCATACGATTCCATCATTTGAACAGTTTCTGGCATGAGTTCAGTCCATTTCCAGTGCTTAATCCAACAAGATGAGGAATGGGATGAGATGAGACATTTCCCCCCATTGAGAAGGCCTTGACTTCAGTTATTATATTCTTATATAGATTCTTTACTTTATTTTACTTTACTTTATCCCAATCTAGTCTGAAGTTTAAGGGTAGTGGCCCAAGTCAAGTATATTGTCCACCTCCTCAATAGAAACAAATGAAAATTTAATCCAACAGAAACAAATTATTATGTTGGTCTATTCCACGGGTGTCAAACTCAAGGCCCGGGGGCCGGATCTGGCCCACGGCATGCTTAGATCTGGCCCATGGGGCCACCCTAGAAACAGCAAAGGCCCGTGAGCTCCATTTGGCAGAGGACGGCAGGAGGCTGTCGCGGCTGAAAATGGAGCTCAGGAGCATGTTTTCGCTAGCAGAGAGCTCGGGCCACCATAGATGCCCCCAACATGAGTGACATCAAGCTGGACATGCCCACCCTGGCCACGCCCACTCTGGCCCCTGAAGTAAAACACAACCCTGATGTGGCCCTCAATGAAATTGAGTTTGACACCCCTGATCTATTCCCTATTGCCTTCACTAGAGTTTGCAAGATTGGCTGAGGTAAAAAAAAAAAACATACGTCCATCATAATTCATTACAAAGAACACAAAAAGACCTAACACGAATCCAACAGGGTGCATCAAATCATGTACCACCTGGAACAGCTACCTCTGGCAATTTTCAGCAGTTGCTGAGATCATTTTTCTCCACTTCTAAGTTGTATAGTGGAAATATTTCAATACTCTGTAAGTCATGCTCAGTCATATTTGCTTGTGGATTGCCACCTTCATTACCAATGAATTGCAGTGGCATGCAGATATCTAGAATGCACAGAGTGTTCAGTAGGCAGGCAGTAGGCAGTAGGTGTGTGTGTGTTTGCATTATTACCAGTTGTAGGCAGTTTAACTTAATAGGTACATGTTCTCAAACAAGTTTTTTCCTAAAATGGGATGAACAAAACCCTAATTTCACAGCTGGAAGCTCCCCAAGATCACAGCCCTGAGAGAAAGACAGTAAGAAAAAAATTGGTAACAAAATCATAGCTATGATCTTCAAATGACTTCATGATATCACCGTCCACTGCTTGTGATTTTTCTCCACCTTTATTTTAAATGTATTTTTTCTTCCTGAAACACAAAATATGTTTCATCATTTTCTTGACTGTACACATTTTAGTGCACTACTTTCCCTACCTGTTGTGTAGATGTTTCTTCTGGGACCTATGAAATTTGAAGGAGAGTCAGTATTGGTTTGAAAATGTCAAAGGCAGAGAGTGGTTATAAACAGTAGGACTGGTGAGACCTAAATTCAAATTCTGGCTTCAAATCCTGGGTAATTTTGGTAGGTGACTTTTGGACAGTCACTTTCTTTAAATCCAATCTATATACAGAATAATATGATAGGAAACCCCCTTGGGTTTCCATGGTCTTGGTCTACCTTGTAATACATATAAGATCATATGTAGTTTTCATATGGTCTTGGTCTACCTTGTAATACATATAAGATCATATGTGGTGTATTGGTGAAGATGTTGGCTTAGACAAGATTAACCCCACTGAACAATGGGATTAATTTGATGGCTTTAATTGCTTTTTTTTTTTTGGTCACTCCAGCTTCATAAAATGCTTCTTTATGGGGATACAACAAGGGGAGATTCCCTTCATCTTCCAGAGTAAAGTCAGGATCTAAACAGATTAATAAATGAATGAATAACTTCAATAGAAGCATAGAATCAGAAGGAGCCTTTAGGCCACCAAGCCAAATATCCTTCTTAAATTCAAGAGTCCAAAATTAAAGTATTAAATTAAAGCTGTCCAGACTCTGCTTATCTAATTAATAAGAGGGTTCTACCATCTCTCTGGGTAATTGGCACTACCTTCTAGCTACTGTAACTGGAATATACCTCCCTGTAACTGAAGACTATTATTCCATGTCTTAGACTACTATTATGTCTTAAATTTTATCCATTTCAAGTATTTGGAATCTATAGCATATTATTGACAATCCCTTTCTGAACCAGTACACATTTATCTGAATCTTCTTAAATACAATGCCAAAAACTGGAGCCATTTTTTGAAGTAGGTCTGATCATTACAGAATAAAATAGCAATATTAACTTCCCTGATTTAGAAACTATACTCCTATTAATACAATCTACAATTGCATTTGCCTATTTTTGCAACCATATTAAATTGTTGACAATCACAAACTGTCCCAATTTTTTTCTCTCATTATTTTAAAACTGGGTCTCCTCTGTCCTACACCTATGATTTTTGTTACAAAAAAAATGAAAATTTTTGCATTAATTTTTGTTAGAATTATGTTCTTTTCAGTTCATTTCTCTAACAAGATCATTTTCAATTTTATTTTTGCATTCTAGGTATCAATGATACAATCCAGTTTTGTGTCAACTGCAAATCTAATAAGTATTCCCTCCATTGCTTCCTCCAAATTATTAACAACAATATTGATGGATAGAAGTCCCAGTTTTTTTCCCCAAAATTATAAGACCCTCTATTACTCTAGGACCGTGATAGCAAACCTATGGCATGCATGCCACAGGTGACACGCATATCCAAATCAGTGGGCATGTAAGCTCAGCTCCGGCATGCATGCATGCACCAGCCAGCTGACTTTCAGGGTTTCTGGACCCACCAGAAGTAGGGAAACAGGCTGTTTCCTGCCTCCAGAGGGCCTTGGAGGGTGATGGGGAAGGCCCGTTTTTTGCTGTCCCTAGCCTGCAGAGCCTCCGGTCCAGAAGTTGGCATATGGGCCATTTTCAGCCTCTGGAGGGCCATTTTTGCCTTCCCCAGACTCCTAGAGAGGCTCTGGAGACTGGGGACAGCAAAAAACGGGCCTTCTGGTCCCACCGGAAGTTGGCAAATGGGCCATTTCTGGCCTCTGGTGGTGGGGGGAGGCCATTTTCGCCCTCCTAGACTCTTAGAAAGGCTCTGGAGCCAGGTGAAAGAGAAAAATGGGCCTAGTGGGCCATTGCGTGCCTGGAGCATGGAGAGCGCGGGGGGGGTGGGTCATGAGCACATGCATGGGGGTAGGACGCATAGAATTATGGGTATGGGCACATGTGTGTGTGACCCCCCTGCCCCCCTTCCTGGCATGTGATGGCAAAAAGGTTAGCCATCACTGTTCTAGGATATGTTAGGTTTACCCAGACTGATACTTGAACAAAAAGTCTTGCAGAGAGAGATTCAGGAGCAAAGTTCATGTTAAGACACTTTTGTTACAGATAGTAGAAGAACCGACTACTGCAAAACTATAAGATTCAAGCCATAGATAAAGCAAATTTAAGATTCACATCTTACAAGCTTTTCTCAAACCTGTACACTGTAATAGACGTTGCTTTTTGGTAGAAGTAGTTGCCATCTATATGATAATTTTGTAATGACCAGTCTTATTGCAACCTCTTTTTGTTCTGGACTTGCCACTCTAGACCTCAAGAAAGTAGTTAATATGGCCTCAAATATTTAAACTGCTTCAGAGTAAATACCTAGGTATTTTCTCTACTATGTTTCTATCAGAGAGTCTCAGATTTCATTCCTTCCCCCTTCATCTTGATCTTCTTCTCTGGTTGAATAAGAGTAAACCAAAATAAAAGTTGAGTAATTGAGGGTTATTTTTGGTAACATTTTAGTATTTTGCCATCTTTATTCAGTATTCTAATTGATGTATTGCCAAGAACCAAGAACCAAGAGCAACACATGGAGATAAAGTAATTTTCTTTATTGTTCTTCAACTATGGACAGGATCATGCCAGACTAAAGCAGCTATTTGCATAACTATAAATATATGGTTATATAACCCCCACTCTCCTCGCCTTTCAAAAAGAGATTTAAAACATGGTTCTCCAACCTTGCATGGGAAGTCCAAAGAAGAATTCGTGGGCTTGGTTGGTTCCAACCTGTTTTTGCCTTTATCAATTATTTTTTTAACAAGGTTTAATTATTCTTGCCTTCTTAGAATTTTTTTTTTAAAAAAATAATTCTAAAGTTTTAATTCTAATGTTTTCATTTTTAGGTACTGTTTTTATATTTTGAGGTTTTATTATACATCTCTATGAGAGAGATGGGTGCAGGGGTGGGCTGCTGGGGGTTCGCAGGGGTTTGGGAGGACCTCTAGCTAAGATTCTGTGCAGTTCGGAGAACCCCCAAATCCCACTCCTGGCTGGCCCCATCAACCCCTCCCCTCCCAGGAGTCCCCACATGGCCTGTTTTGGATGCAGGTAAGTGCAGGGCATGTGCGGAGGCTTGGGGAGGGCAAAAAACAGGCCTACCAGAAGTTCAGGAAAGCCAGAAACGGGCCCATTTCCGGCCTTCAGAGGGCCTCTGGAGCTTGGGGAGGCCATTTTCACCCTCCTGGAGGCTTGAGGGAAGGGCAAAAATACACACACACCCGCCGTGGTGCAGGAGGCCGACTAGGCCATGCTCACCATGGCCGCCCGCTACCCAGCAACCAGGCAGAGAACCCCTTGCTAAAATTTTTGAAGCCCACCCCTGGATGAGCAGTTCAGAAATTTGAAATATAAATAAAATAAATACTCAGAAATGGCAGGGAGGATCCTCTTCCTGCCATCCAAATTTTCCAAGCTCTATATTCTCTTTGCCCTCTGGAATGCAGCCCCTCCCTCCTGGGAATCCAGACTACATTCCACCACATGTACCAATCATATTCCTTTTATTTGGCACAAATCTAATAACCCCTTTTCATCCTTAGCATTTTTGCCAACTTCTCCAATACATTCCCATCCATCTTGAGCTACTTTTCCCATTAAATTCTCTTGACACTGAATTCTATTTATCATTGCTCTCAATTTAAGTCTTTTTTTAAAAAATAAAAAAATGCTTTGCTATAATGTACTCTGCTGAACTTCCTTTCTAAACAGAATTCCATTAAATGCTCACCATCTGTCAATGATCCTCTTACTACTACTTCCCTCTTCTGAAGTCTATTCTGCCCTGCAGCCTTTAGCTGCTTGTCTCCCAGGAATATCTGAAACTGCATTAAGAAAATCACTTCCAGATTTCAAATCCTTGCTCTACTTTGGCCAGAGTGATGGTCAGTTTCCTGACAGTTTCCTGACAGAGTGTTAGTCAAATTTCCTGACAATTAGAACAATTAATCAGTGAAATGACTTGCCTCCAGAAGTTGTGAATGCCCCACACTAGAAATGGTATAGGATTTCCTGCCTGCGGAATGGGTTGGACTAGAAGATCTCCAAGATCCCTTCCAACTCTGTTATTCTGTTAGTTCTTCTGTCCAGATTGTAGTTAACAATCCTGCTTGGGGTTCCTCTGTTGCATTCCCCATCCCATCCATGCTAGGATAGCAAACATCAGTTGCTTTCCTTTTCCGAGTGGGCCTTTGAAAGACAGATAGTTTTTTTAAAAAATAAATAGAAAAGAGTTTTATAATTCTTCCAATTACGTGAGCTAAAAGGGGAAAATTGATAGACCGTTTTCAATTTTACCCAGTTAAACAACCAAAAACAAAGAAAACACCCTCATTTCACAATGTCTGTGTAAGTAGTCCTTAACTTGCAACCACAAATGGGGCCAGATTTTGCTAAGCAAGTGATTGTTAAGTGAATCATGCCCAATTTTACTAACATTTTTGCCATGGTTGTTAAGTGAATTGCTGCAGCTGTTAAGTGAATCGTGCAATCCTTAATTAATTAATTAATTAATTAATTAATTAATTTAACGTATGGCTGGTCACACACAATATTAAAACACTTCATTTTTACAGGTTAAAACAATTAAAACAATTTAAAAAAGAGCAGTAAGAAAACCTAAGAGGAAAACAGAAACAACATTTCAGAGTTTAATGTCGAGTTTGGAGATCCAGTAAGCAAATCTGGCTTCCCCTGTTGACGTTGATTGTCAGAGGCAGGTTGGCTGGCTAGCTTGCAAACGGCAATCCAGGATCCCAGAATGCTGCAACCATCATAAATACATACTGGTTGCCAAGTATCCCCCAATTTTTATTTTTTTTTAATTTTATGTCCAAAGTTTGATCACAGGACCATGGGGATGCTGTGGTGATTCTAAATATAAGAACTGTAAGTCACTGTTTTCAGTATTTTTTTTTTTCAGTATTGTCACTTTAAATGGTCACTGAGTTCAGATTGCCTATATTGGAAATACCAAACCCAAGAAGAAAAGGGAAGCCTCTTCCCATTCCATACTCCTCTCCCCATTCAGATCATCAAAGGCCCAGCTTTTCATGGCAGACAGTCCAGTAGTCTCAAACAAAATGGTTGTTGGAAGCCGAGACTGAAGGCTGGGGGGAGGGAATGCCTGCCAGAGAAAATGGCAGCCAACTGAAATGGAGGCGATTGTGTAAAATGGAATGAAGTGCATCAGGCAGATTGAACTGCCCTGCTTACCTCAGTGAAACACTTTTTTTGATGCCAAGTAAGAAAATTCAGGTGGAGGTCACCTCCCAGCAGCCTAGGACCATGTCATCTGTTCCTGCCCTCCCAAAATGGTAGGTGACTTGTCCTCATCATGGGGCAAACATAAATTTTAGATAATCCAAGGGTCTTTCCTACTAGTTAGCATCAAGGAGATGAACCTCTTATGCTGTCAGACCTGCCCCAGTTTGCTCTCTCAGGAAAGTAGGACTCATGACTCTTTAGTTGAAGCAAAGGAACTGGTGTTCTGACCCAGCCTTAGCAGAAGCAAGAAACAGACTCCTTGTCACGAAAACCCCCTTTATTTACCTCTTGTGAATTAATTGCATTCACCCACTGAAAAGTCCAGGCAATAATCCTTCAAGGAGTTAACTGCAGTACAGACCTTATCAGTTCCTTGGATAATTGCCAGGGCAAAAGCTTCCAGTTGCAAAGCTGTAAATTAAGTTGTGGCAAGCAGTCTTTGTGGCACGAAACACACTCTGTCCGACACAGAGCATCTATCAGAGTCTTCCCCAGACTCCAGAACTCGACCAAGTTCCTCCCCAACCTCCTCATTATCTGAGTCCACTGCCAGCTCCGCTGGCAGCTGGTCAACCACAACAATTGGTTGCAACAAAGTCAGGTGGAATCTGGACTTCCTGCACCAAATACAAAGCTATTCTTTCCAACTCCCAATCTCTCCCCCATGACCCCCATGACCAGTCCTCCGGCCAGCCAATATGATGCTGGTATGATATTTTGAGAAACTCTGACACAGGTAACATTCCATTCTCAGGGCAAATGGCCTTGGACAGGGGTGTCAAACTGGCAGTCCATGGGCCGGATGCGTCATGCACAGGCCCCACCCACCCTAGCTTCACAAAGGGAAAAAACATCTCATGACAGCAATGTGACACAGCGAGATTGACACTCGTGGCCTTGAAGATCCTAGTACAAGCCAGTTTGGTGATCTGGTATTCTTCTGTTGTCATTTCCCCTTTCCCACCAAAATACACAGGTGTAAATTCCCCCAATGCCTCCCCCCTCCCTTCCCCTTTGATGGCAGGAACCCAGCAAGAGCCTTGGTAGTACAGTGGTCTAAGGCACCCTGTTATTAAGCTGTTGTTAAGACCAGCTGCCTGCAATTACTGCAGGTTCGAATCTCGCCAAGGCTCAAGGTTGACTCAGCCTTCCATCCTTTCTAAGGTAGGTAAATTGAGGACCCAGTTGTGGGGGCAATAAGCTGACTTTGTATAAATATACAAAAGGATGAAGGCTATTGCTGAGCACATTGTAAACCGCCCTGAGTCTCTGGAGAAGGGCGGCATATAAATCAAATTTAAATAAATAAATAATTTTTTTTTAAAAAAAAAAAAAAGGTTCCAGGCTGAGAATGGAGATTCTGACATACGCCTTTTTTCAACCCATGAAAGAAACAATCAGCAGAAGGACAATCAGCAAATTTCTGGAAGGACCATGTTAAACAGAGCTCAGACAGAGGTTGAGATAATTTAAGTACAGAATCATTATTATATGCTCTTTTCAAAGGTCTGCAATATGCTTTCAGAAGGCTTCACACACATATATTTCTCTTAAAGAGGAAATCCAAAACAATTTTCCTCCATTGCTTGAGAAATTTGTGCAGAAGCCTATCTGTATTAGTTCTTTGCAGAGATCCAGATTCAGAGCACACACAGCATCTGTCAAGGAAGATCTTCAAGCAGCTGTGCATGTTTCTGAGCTCACACAGCTGCCTTCTGCAGCTGTCACACAATCCCATGAAAAGACAACTTTGGCGGAAGCATGTCAGAGAGGCGCTACGTGTGCAGTCAAAATAACAGTCTACCTTTTGAACCCAGCACACCCCTAAACTGTAATTAGTTGGGAGGAGAATGAGAAGCTGAAATGCACAGTGAATTTGATTAAGAATTGAGTGGCAGGACTTTTGCAGCTGGTCTTGGATCTGAGCTCCAGCTGTGTTTAAGCCCTTTTCATTTCCATTGAATGGATTGGACTGAAGCCATCCCTGACTTCATTTGCATTGCAATTCGGTGGCTCAGATAAGATTAGTTTTTTGGAAGCACCTGCAGCTTCGGTTGCCAGTCTGATCATGTAGTCAGCTCACTGGACCACAGCTGATGTGATGGCTATTCCCTCAGTGGGCAGCTTGGAAATGGGAGCCACCTACGCCATATTGTGTAGCTGGCAGGATGACAAAGGGACTGATTTTCTTTCTTTCTTTTTATCAGGACCATGAATGCTTCAGATACAGAGCAAAAGTATTCAATCGTGGCTGGAACATTAGAAACCTAATCATAAATGAAATGCTCTAGTGGGTTGCTGATAATTTGTGTAGATTGAGGGGGAGAAAGTTGATGCCTTGCTAAGGGAGAATCCAAGTCTGTAGTCATTCACAGACAAACTATGACACATTTCAGGTTTTCCTATATTTTTGTTTCTGACATTTTTTATTCAGCTTGATAATACTGAAGTTGCTTTCAAAAACATGTTCTCCCTCTCCCTCTCTCTCTCTCTCTCTCTCTCTCTCTCTCTCTCTCTCTCTCTCTCTCTCTCTCTCTCTCTCTCTCTCTCTCTCTCTCTCTCTCGTAGAATGTGAAATTCTTTCACTTGGTTATGAGGAGCAGTGATAGAGATGCCATGATTTCCTATCTTTTCCTGTGCAATCTGTTTTCCCATAATGTAAAATCTCCCTGGCTTCCGAGTTTCCATTAAATTCCAAGAGAAGACTTCAGAAGGGTAACTCTTCCCATGGGATGTTTTTAGACCAGGGGTGTCAAACTTCATTTCATTGAGGACCACATCATGGTTATCTGACTTTGGAGGGCCAGAGGGTGGGCATGGGCAGGGATGGTCATGGTCGTGGTGGGCATGTCAGGGGCACCTGTGGTGACTTCCCTGGGACCCTCCCTCACTCTCATTATAATTTATTTTATTTTATTTTTATTTTCGTCAAGCATGTATTTTATGACAGATACAAGTATAAACATAATTATGAATACATGAAAAGGATATGAATAAAAGAAAACATTAGGACAGGGACGGTAGGCACCCTGGTGCACTTATGCATTCCCCTTATCTCTCTCCTTCCTTCCTTCCTTCCTTCCTTCCTTCCTTCCTTCCTTCCTTCTTTTTCTTCTTTTTCCTTCCCTCTTCATTCTCCTTTCTTCTTCCTTCCCCTCTTTCCTTATTTTTCCTTCCTTGCTCTCTTCCCATCTTTTCTTCTTTTTCTTTCCTCTTTTCCTTTCTCCTTTCCTGTCCCTTCTTGCATGCTCAAATGCAAAAGGGGAAACATTTCTCCTTTTGTTTTGTTTTTAGTTTGTTTTAATAGCCCTCTGCCAGCAAAAGCGGCACCCACATCCCACTTTTGGCTGTGACGGCCTCCTGCAGCCCTCTGCCAGCAAAAATGGAGCTCCATTTCCATTGGCAAAGGCACTGCGGACCAGATCTAAGCACCCTGCAGGACAGATCTGGACCCTGGGCCTTGTGTTTGACACCCCTGTTTTAAACTATGGAATACTGGCAACCAAGGAAGCTTCAGAGGGATGGAAAGATGTATAGGAGAAGACACTACCACCATCAGCAATAGCAGCCTTCCCAGCTCTAGCAATAAAACCAATTAAAAATGTTACCAAGAGATTTCTGGAAAAGGTAGAAAAACTGAAACTCCTTTTGCCAGAAGACTTTAAAGGAACTGTATGACAGATTTCTAGACATTAATTTCAGGCTGTAAATCAAATCAGCAAGGAGAAGTTGTGGGGCTGTTCCACCTTCTGAGCACCCTTCAGTGAGCTCCACAACTTTGAGAACTCCATACATTGTCACATATCTTGGGAGCCCTTGTACACTGGGCAAGATGGAGTCAGTTTGTACCCAGGAGAAGACTTTTGTCACAGCACAAAGATCTAGAACAGTGATGGCGAACCTTTTCGACACCAAGTGCCAAAAAGGTTGCGTAGAAACGTCGTGTGTACCCACAAGTGCACTAGTTGGGGCCATGCTCCGGAAAAGCCAAACTTTTGGGTTCTACTGTATATGGGTGCCAAACAATCAGCTGGCCAGCACACATGCACACACCAGTTTTTGGCACAGTTGCATGCGCGAATGACAGCTGATTGTCACACATGCATTCACACCAGAAACCCAGAAGACAAGCAGATAATGCCGCGTGTGCTAGGCGACATGGCTTTGTGTGCCACTTTGAGCATGCGTGCCATAGGTTCACCATCATGGATCTAGAATATACTTTCAGAGATTTATCACCTGTTTAACATCTATACCAAGATGCCTTTCAAACCTGAGTTGATTATCTTCCTCTCATTTATGTTTCAACACTTAAAACAACTATGTCAGCAAGTAGCAGCTCCTGTTTTTATACATACACATCATCATCATCATTAACATCATCATCATCATCATCATCATCATCATCCCAAACAGATGATGATGACTGTGTATGTGCCTTTCTTCAACTTGTAAGACTTTGGCATTAAACAATTGCCAAATTGCAGCAGACTGTTTAGGAAAGCACAACTGTGACTTTAAGCTAACAGCCCCTTCCCTAATGTGGGGAACTAAAAAAGGATGTTGCAGATGATTAATGTTTGTCAGTAATAGTCAAGGCAGTGAGAGCAACCCTAAGGCAAGCAACCGCTTAGTATTGTTTGCTCACAGGATAGCAGATGGGAAGTGAATGCGCTCTGCCGAGCATCCGCATTCTAATGGCTCAGTCCAGACATCTTTCCATCTGCCGTCCTTCCACATGCCTGCTGAATAGTTGTAGTGCAGAATCACAGGCAAAATTCTCTGGTTTTTTTTTTTTTCCTCATTAGAAGAAGAAGCCTTATGAGCCTTCTGACCAGTGGTTCATTTGGCACCCAATGTCATTTCTAACTGGAGATTACTGCAGAGGGCACGTTGACTCCATTGGGATTTGAATCCATGGGGGCGGAATGCTGAGCATCAGAGGCTGGAAAGGTTTGGGAACCTTCCAAAGTCAGGTGGCTCGCAGATGGCATAGCACTGACTCAATCACAGAGCTGCCCAATGACAGCACAAAAACAGGAACTCAACCAAACAGTTGCATCCCAGACTGTATGATGAGAAGGTGATCCATAGCTACTAAAATGAGACAGAGAAACAGTGTAGCAGTCAAATAAAATAGCATCAGTATGGCAGCAATTGGAACAGCAAGAGCAATGTCACTTAGACTTACATACCATTTTACAATGCTTTACAGCCTTCTCTAAGCGGTTTTACAGAGTCATCCTATTGTCCCCAACAATTTGGGTCCTCATTTTACCCACCTCGGAAGGATGGAAGGCTGAGTCAACCTTGAGCCTGGTGGGATTTGAACTGCCAAATTGCAGATAGCCAGCAATTTGGGATTCATCCAGTTCTGTCTGATTTGGAAGAACCAGTAGCGGCGACTGTGGTAGGTCCCGCCCATCCACCTGCCCATAATGCCATCCTATTTAGCCATGTTTTGGCTTCCCTGCATACGCGCAGAAGGCGTGCACATGAGCAAAGAGCATGCATGGAAGGCTGAGCATGCATGGAAGGTGGCGCGTGCGAGCGAAGGCAGCATGCGCCCGCAGATGCTCACATTTGCAAACTGATAGGGAAGGTAAGTGAATTCCACCTCTGGCCAGCAGTACTGTACTCTAACCACTGCACCACTAACAGAAGCTGGGTTAGTAATATCACAGACACCTTAAGACATGAGGACCAGCATACCATTGTACAGGCAGAGCCAACCAAATTAGCAATCTAACACCACTTAGTATTAAGAATGTGGTGAGAATTACCTCCATGGACCCACCATCTTTTCAGCTAGCATGCTAACAAGTTGAGTTATCAAGAAATCCCTTAATTCCCAATGCACCCTCTAGGGTGAGAGATAACTTCTGGCAGTGAATTTGATTACTTTCCTGGTGTATGGTGTTGAGAAACAAAGAAGCCAGATGCCAAGCCAAGCCAGGGTGGACAGAGAACAGATGGAAGGAGAGATGACTGAAGGGAAACTGGAAACACATCCAAGAAAAATGATACATATTTGAATTTCTATGCTTGTTGAGTTTTCTTACCCCATTTGAGTTCGGAAAATAGTGTAGAATGGCCCACAGCTATTCTGCTTATGGGATCCCAAGAACACCATCTACTATTTTCCTATGTCCAGCTGATCAGCTTTCAGTTGAAAAGTTGGGAATCAGCACACCCTGAAAGAAGGGTGTCTCTTTCATGATTTTTCTACAGATCGTAGTATTTCTGTTGCTTAATGCAGTCAAGAAAGTTATCTTCAACAGGACCACTGAAAAAAGAGAATAATGAGTTTTCCCTTTCTTCCACACACCATTCCTCAAAATAGTTGTTTCCCTGTTACTAGTAGAGTAACAAAAATGACAGCAGGATCCCTGAGAGATAATTGGGTAAAATTCCATTCACAATATCTCTATGATTTTATTTATTAAATTTATATCCCGCCCTTCTCCCCGAAGGGACTTAGGGTGGTGAACAGCTGAGAATTAAAATAACATACAATATAAAAGTTAAAATAATTAAAAATAAATTAAATTAAACGGCCGCCCCAATTTAAAACCCCTAGCAATACAATTAAAAAAACCCTAAAACCTATTCAGGCCAGGCCGGCTTGCTGAAATAAAAATGTCTTCAGGGCCTTTCAGAAAGTGCGGAGATCCGGAATCAGCCGTATTCTGGGAGGTAGCTCGTTCCAGAGGGCGGGTGCTCCCACAGAGAAGGCTCTCCCCCTGGGGGCCGCCAGCCAACATTGCTTGACTGACGGCACCCTGAGGAGGCCCTCTCTGTGAGAGCGTATTGGCCGGTGGGAGGTTATCGGTAGCAGCAGGCGGTCTCGTAAATACCCTGGCCCTAAGCCATGGAGCGCTTTAAAGGTGCTTTAAAGTGATGAACATGTTTTGTGGTATAAATGGGTGTGGACCTATGGTGTACATGCACATATTGATGCCTGTGTGCTCCTCAACCTTCCACCAAAAGTATTCCTTATGACCACAAAATGTTCCTGTACAAAGGAAGAGCCATGGTGGCACAGTGGTTAGAATGCAGTATTGCTGTGCTGTACCATTCAGACACACACACATTCCCCACGCATGTAAGGAGTCTTTATTAAGGCTTCCAAGCCTGAATTGGTATTCCCCAGCAATTCCCTGTGCTGGCACCAGCTCAACCCCAGTGTGTTCCACAGGCTGCTCAAATGAAACCAACACTAGTCCTCAAGGCAAAAGCAAGTCCAGTCCACTAGACAAAAGCAAGTCCCCAAGGCACAAGCAAGTTCCAAGACAAAGGCAAATTCACAGGCCAAAGCCCAGACAAAGCAAGGCAAGGCAAAGGAAACAGATGAAGAGACACGATCCAAAGTTCAAGGCAGGAATACACAGCAAGAAAACAAACAGGTTGTTCCCAGCATTGTCTCCATCAGTCTGCTGTGCTAAATAGCCAATTTGATGGGTGCAACCATTCAAGAAGGGGCTGCCTTCTCGTGAACAATCTGCCTGACCTTCATTGCCCAGGCCTTTTTTCTTCCCTACGTGTTCTCGGATCAGGTTCAGAAGGCAGTTCCTCTTCCTCATCGTTGACTGGTTGTAGCTGCACGCTTTCCCCACCTGAAGCTGTCCTGCTGCAGCTGTGCTTCAGCCAAATCACTCTCAGAGCCATTTTCCAACTCCCCTCTTGACATGCCTGGAACCGCTTCATCTTCCTCCAAGCAGACATCTGGAGAGATGTCTGGTTCTTGGGAGTCATCACAATTGCAAGCTAATTCTGTCAACTGCCAGCAGTTTGATTCTCACCAGCTCAAAGTTGACTCAGTCTTTCATCCTTCTGAGGTCAGTAAATTGAGGACCCTGATTGTTGGAGGCAATAGGTTACTCTGTATCAGTAGCAGGTTTCAAATCCTGCCGCTACCAGTTCGCTCATGGATGTGCGCGTGCTCATGGGCGTGCGAGCGTGACACTTCTGTGCATGCACAGAGACATCCGGGCAGGTGGGTGGAGCTTCCTGCCACCGCCGCCGCTACCAGTTCGCCTGATCCGGGGCAAACCAGTAGCAACCCACCACTGCTCTGTATATCACTTAGAGAGAGCTATAAAGCATTATGAATTGGTACATAAGTCTAAATGCTATGGCTATTGCTATTGAAGAGATTTCAACCAAGTCTGTCTTATGTTTTACATATATAGGACATATAGATTCATGGTTGCACCATTCCCCCCCCCCAAAAAAAATAAATCAATCAGGAGAAAAATCTGCAAATTAATTCTGCAAAGAATGGAATGTTTTGCAGCAATTATAATAACAGAAATATCACAAAAGAATATGTTTAAAAACAAATAATCCGGGAAAATTAATTCCTCCATTTCATCATTGATGGGTAGCAGTGTAGTCAGAGCTACTGAAGACAGTAAACAGGATATTCAGATTAATGTGGTATGGGGGCAGGGGCAGGGGGTAGACAAATCTACAAACAAGACGATTTCCATAATTCATATATTTACTGGACTCACCTCTCCACTTGGCATTAAAAATTCTCTCCTCTTCTTAATCTGCACAGATACGATTTGCCAGGCCAGCCATGTCAACACTTTGAAGATACTTATCTGTAGGAGCACTTATAGCTAGTCCTGTCAGGTCGCTTGGCAATGGCATCTTCAGCTCTTCAAATACTTATTTCCCCTCTCTTGAGAAGATTTTAAAGCTTTGCAAAGCTTAGTAACAGTTAAGATGAGCAAACTCACAATCCATTTTTTCCCAAAGAATTAACAGGAAAAGCTAAGCTGTGAACAGAAGAAGAGCCAGAGATACCTAGAATCAAGCATTCATTAAAGTAAAAGAAAACTGATGAAAGATAGCAAGGGAGAAGAAACCTCAATGTCAACCCTTCAAGGTAGGCCAAGCCAGGAAATAGATTTCACAACAACTACTGAAATTTTACCTAACTGTTGCAGGGTACAATAACAGAATCTCAAAACCCTGATAGACTCTAATCTCCACCCATCCACACTCTTATATCAGAGAGAATCAAGACAGGACAATCTTCATGTTCTTTCTGATCACCTCCTATGTTTCACAATTGAGCTGATGCTTAGGCAGTGGTGGGATGCTACCGGTTCAGACCAGTTCGAGTGAACCGGTAGCTCCAATGATTAGCTGGGAGCGAATCGGTTCACCCCAACGATCAGATGGGCCCATCCGCACTATTTTCCTACCTTTATCTCCTCAGCTGATTCGCACGGCAGAGCCAACTGCCACACAAATCAGCTGTGTTACTCCTCTGAAGAAACCTGGAAGTGAAGATTTCTTCAAACTGTGCACGTGTGCGCACCCCGCATCAGGTGCGGGCATGTGCAAAACACGTGATCACCGAGCTGCTTGTTAAACTGGGAAGATCCCACCACTGTTCTTAGGTAATTGTTTTTGGTTTAGATGTATGCCCAATGAAATTGTACAGACTTGGTTTTATGATGGGCTTTATGAAAAAGGGACATTAGAAGGTTCAACAGGGACAACCTCAGGCTGTCACCACTTGTACCTATAGCAATTTGTTTTCAGGTGTGTCCCCAAGATCTGGTTTTCATCTCATCCCCAACCTATGAAGGAGATAGCTTAAATTGTCCTGAGCTGCACCAGTTTTAAAATGGATAGTTCATCATTATTCTGAAACATTCCCAATGCAGTCTCAAGGTACCTAAAATCTTTTAGCCTTTGTCATCTATTACCTTGGAGGAAAGGCAAGGTGACTTGCAAGGACTGCAAAGAGAGGAAGAATAAAGATTGGCAACAGATGCAATGAATTTTGTGCCATATACTATTCTGCCAATTTAAGGATTGTGTTGAGCACAATTCACTTCAGTAACGTGGCAAGGCCTAAGGATTACTGCTATATCCAACACCGAAGTTGTGGTCTCCAGATCATCAATACATTGTGCTGCCAAAATTTGGAGATAAAGAAGGTAATTTCTCCATTGACTGGCCTTTACTTTCCTTTATCTCCACATACCTTGGTTTTAGTGTAATTTCTCTCCCTCTATCTCAGCCGGACAGACCCTGAAAGTATCAAACTCCTAAATAAGGAGAGGAGCTTTTTCTCCAATGATGCCCTTTTGAGCAGGACAGTATAGGCAGAAAACTTGGTAAATCACCAAACATCATGATGATTTTGCTGTCTTTTTACTGCTAAGAAACGAATGGACCTGGGAATAACGTAGCATCATTATCATTATCATCATGAGCTAATTATGCTCATGAGACTTTGTTGCATAAAGGGCAAAATTTCTAGGAGCAAAAGCCCAAGGGGATGTCCAAAGCATATCATTATGAGCCCTGGTGGCACAGTGGTTAGAATGCAGTACTGCAGGCTACTTCTGCTAACTGCCGTCTGCCTGCAGTTCAGCGGTTTGATTCTCACCAGATCAAGGTTGACTCAGCCTTCCATCCTTCCAAGGTCAGTAAAATGAGGACCCAGATTGTTGGGGGCAACATGCTGACTCTGTAAACTGCTTAGAAAGCACTGTAAAGCAATATATAAATCTAAGTGCTATTGCTATTATAATAATCCAGCCCACCCATCTATAGTGATAGTTTGAGACTATAGTAGTGCTTGAAGGTAAAGTTGGACATAAATGGCCTATTTAAAATTTCCACCAAATACGAAAGGAGAACAATTCCCCTAATTTTCAAAAAGGGAAAGAGAAATTAAGCCACACTTTCCTTAAGGGAGGGAGTTCCTTCGGTGAGGGCCAGCAGTGCAATTACTGGAAACCTTAAATGTTTTCTTAATATCTTCCCTGGAGATTTCAGGGGGAATAAGTGGAAAGCCAAAAGACAGCATAGATAGTTGAGGCAATAGTTGTACGATGAAAAATATAGCATTCATAGTCAGCGTTCAGCTGCATCTTTACTAAGTAAATGCCAAAAAATGACATTCTGCTCGTGGGATTTTTACTGAAATGCTCCCTCTTTGAATGACTTTCTAAAGCTTTCATGAAATTAAGCAAGGGTTGGTAGGACAAAACCTAGCAGAACATCTCTTTCCAGGGTTCATTATAAATGAAGAGATGATGTTTGACCCGTTTCTCTACCTGGCACCTCTTTCCTGTACATCTTTCCTTCCATTCATTGCGATTTCCCAGGGTCTTCAAATGCATCAAGCTCTCTGCCATTATCTTTGGCACACATCTCAGAAAGCTCATTTAAGGGAACTCACACCCTCCAGGAAGGGTGTAAATTCTGTTCAGGGGGAAAAAAAGAAAAAGAGTTTGAAGAAACCAGCTTGCATTATGTCAGAAAAGGGAAGGCTTAACTGTTGTCTCTTGCTGGTATGTCTTTTATTCTGACGCTCCAGCATTTGGCTAATTTCCTAAACACTACTTACTAGTTGCTACCTGCTGCTTTTCTAGAAGGAACATGACAGCATGTTAGACAATGAATGAAATGCAGTTGCTGGGGCTGAAGGAATGCAACAGGTAAATCAGAAACATTGCAAAATAATATTTTAGAAGAACAACTCTGAATGGTGCAAAATGTCGGGTTCTCATTCATAGCATTTCTTGGCTTTCTACAACTGGAGCCCTCCAGACATGATTGATTTGTATTCCCAAAATACCAAAACTCATGAGAATTAAAGTCCAATCCATCTAAAAAGCAATAGATTGTCCTCACATTAAAGTTATCACAGTTTAACCCATTTTATTCTCAGGTGTTACAGTTAAGAAGATAAAGAGTACAGCATGATAAGAGATCAGCTGGGCATTTGGATAAGGTAAGATAACCTTTTGTTGGAAGAAATATCCATCTGGTTCAGTTCCAAGCTGGGAAAAAGGCACTGGAGACAAAATGGAGGCTGGAGGCTGATTGGAAAAAGGGCCCATTTATTGATGAAGCAGAACCACCAAGCACATTTGATTCTGGGTAGCTGACCACATGGAGTTGAGAGTGTAAGAACATGTATTCAATTGGCTGTTGTCAGACTCCCATGCCACCTACAAATCCTAGGAGTTTGTCTGAGCTAAGCTTGGTTGAAGTTTGGCTGATGCAATGAAGGGGCTTGTTGGGCCATTCTTATTGTGGCTGAGGGCTAACCGTATCTTTGTTCAGACCTTGCTGCAGGGAGTAATGGATTACCCAATCGGCATTTCTAAAAGCTGGCATCATCTTAGTATCTGCTTGGGGGCAGGTTGCTGGGGCTCTGAGTTTCTGTCTCCCTTAAGATTTTTATTTCTCTTTTAGGGGAAATATTTCATCGTGCCTTTTTTTGTAATATTTCTCAATTTCTTTCATTCTTCTAGCAGAGGGGTGGGTGATACCTTTCTACACTTTGTCATTTTTTTCTGTGGGACTCTGGCACACATTAAAAATGAAATTCTGTTGCCTGCTCTCAAAAGTGTACACATACATAACACATGTGTAGATATGTTATAAACATACCTATGTATAAAGGTACACATTAACATATAAATACATATAAATATTAATCACTGTCCATCTTGAATCCATAGTGGAAAGAGAAAGCTTGAGGAAGCATCTTCAGACTATCGTAAAAGTCCAAGCCAAGTCCTGATAATATGGATTCCTTCCTTCCATGGTTGAACCTACCACCTCAAGGACTCTTCAGCCTGAAGCAGGTGACTCAGCCTCAGGAAAAGATGAAGACTCAGAGTTCAGTAGGTTTAATGATTCAGAAATGGCCGTGGTGTGGCTTGGCTACTAGCTACTATAAACCATTGGCTTTTTGAACCTTGCTTCTGGATTCCTCCATATGTTTTGTCTCAGTTTGTTGTGACTTTTACTCAATGGTGAAATCTAAAATTTGTTACTACCAGTTCTGTGGGTGTGGCTTGGTGATGGTGGGGTAATGTGACTCGGTGGGCATGGCCAATTTTTTTTTTTTACTTTTAAAACCATTCTTCGGAGAGGGACGGCATATAAATTGAATTAATTAAATTAAATTAATTAAATTATTTTTTTTCTACAACCTCTTCGGCGAAAGAATTTATAAAAAAATGCTTTCAAAAGGCTCTGATGATCCCAGCTGAGTTGCTTGATCGGCAGAGGCTTTTTTAAAAGGCCTCTGCTGATTAGGCAACTCAGCTGGGATCGTCAGAGGCATTTAAAAGAAAAAAAGGGTATTTTTCTTTTAAAAGCCTTTGACGATCCCAGCTGAGCTGCACGATCATCAGAGGCTTTTTTTGTTTTACTTTTAAAAGCATTTTTTGGCCGAAGAGGTTGTAGAAAAAGTGCTTTTAAAAGTAAAAATAAGCCTCTGATGATTGTGTAGCTCAGCTGGGCATGTGGAGGGGGGGGCAGGGATTTTTGCTACTGGTTCTCCGAACCACCCGCCTCCATCGCTACCAGATCGGGCAATCTGGTCTGAACCGGGAGCATTTCAGCCCTGCTTTTACTGCAATGTATGATTGTTGAAGTCAGAGGTTCTCAGTGTGAACTTGAAGGGGGTCCCTGAGGCATTTTCAGGGTGTATGTGTCAGGTACAAGAAATCAGAAGCCAAGATGAGGTTCAAAAATACTACATTTTTATTTTATGCTATCTATACACAAGAATCTGCACTAACAGTCCAGGCAAATTGGTGCCAGATAAAAGTCAATGGACTTCAAGAGGGGTTGGACTTAGTTCTCTTTCCAGGGCATAGGGACTCTAGACTGATGATGCCTTTGAACCTGCCCTCACATTCAGCCTGATTGTCTTCTACAGTCTGTGAAGTCAAATAAATAAATATTTTAATAATTCTCAGTTTCAAGATCTAATGCAATACTTACCAACAGATATAGCCCATATAGACCAAAGTCCTTTGGGATCCTCAATTATTTTTAAAGGAATTCTGAGATCAAAATGGCGCAGAGTGCGGCCGCGCAGGTGGTTATGGGAGCAACATGGTGCTCCCGTGTAACACCTTTCCTGCGCGAGCTGCACTGGCTCCTGGTGGTCTTCCGTGTGTGCTTCAAGGTTTTGGTTACCACCTTTAAAGCGCTCCATGGCTTAGGACCTGATTATTTACGGGACTGCCTACTACCACAAATAGCCTCCCACCGGCCGGTACGCTCTCATAGAGAGGGTCTCCTCCGGGTGCCGTCAGCCAAGCAGTGTCGACTGGCGGCCCCCAGGGGGAGGGCCTTCTCTGTGGGGGCACCCACTATCTGGAACAAGCTCCCCCCGGAGATACGGAGGATCCCGGATCTGCGCACCTTCCGCCGTGCTCTTAAGACCCTCTTATTCCAGCAAGCCGGCCTGGCCTAATTTTTCTACCCTTTCTTTTAATTTTTAAATTGAAATTATAATTTGTTTTAAATTTATTGGGATTTTAATTGTCATGGGCCAATATTATTTAATTTGGTTTTAAATTGTTTTTAACTTTTGTATTTCTGTATTTTATCTTGTGCCTGTTCACCGCCCTGAGTCTGAAAATCACTAGCCTAATGTATCTAAATAGGAACAGTTTCTCCTCCTTTTCCTACTGTTGTGTTCTTGTATGTGACTTAAATGCTGTCTCTGACAGCTGGGTGATTAGTCTTAATGGGCAGGCTATAGGAGAATCAGGAAACTTAATTCTATTTTAAAATGTTTAACTGCAAGAGTATATAGTGCAGTGATCTAAAAGAAGATTCACTCCACATGAGATAGGAGGATTATAATTCTTCCCGACTCCCACCTATTTAAATCTATACCTTCTATAAAGGTGGGATTCTAAAGCAACTTTTATGCTTTCTCCATCTTTTGCATTGTGATCCCAGTTTATATTATAATATAATGATTATAATGATTATAATATAGTAATAATTATTACAATATCATAATATTGTTATAATATAATATAATATTATATTATGTTACAATATTACATTATACAATATTATAATTATTACAATATCTCTACATGGGGCTCCCCTTCAGGAGCACCTGGAGGCTCCAACTGGTGCAGAATGCAGCCGCATGGGTACTTATGGGGGCAACATGGCGCTCCCATGTAACACCTCTCCTGCGCGAGCTGCATTGGCTTCCAGTGGTCTTCCGGGTGCGCTTCAAGGTACTGGTTCTCATCTTCAAAGCACTCCATGGCTTAGGGCCCGGTTATTTACGAGACCACCTTCTGCCACCGATAACCTCCCACTGGCCAATATGCTCCCATGGAGAGGGTCTCCTCAGGGTGCTGTCGGTCAGGCAATGTCGACTGGCGACCCCCCCGGGGAAGAGCCTTCTCTGTGGGGGCATCCGCCCTCTGGAATGAGCTACCCCCAGGGATACGACTGATCCCGGACCTCCGAACCTTTTGCCGGGCTCTGAAAACGTTCCTATTTCGGCAAGCCGGGCTGGCTTAAAATTTTTTATTGGTGAATTTTATGGGTAAGGGGTTTTAAATTGGGGAAAGCCATTAGGGATTTAATTTTGTTTTAAATGTATTTTAAAGTTTATATTGTATGTTTTTTAATCTTGGCTGTTCACCGCCCTGAGTCCTTCGGGAGAGGGGGCAGTATAAAAATTTAATAAATAAATAAATAAATTATTATTACAATATTTTGATTACTGAATTTGTTGAGGACAGCACATGTGAATGTATTACTAAATTAGTAATAAAATGGATTGATAAAATGCAGCATCATCCATCCCATTTCTACAATTCTGATATATTTATTTGTAATATTTTTAGATGTTCTTTATTGTGGTGATGCACTGGTTAGAATGTAGTATTGCAGGCTACTTCTGCTGACTGCCAGCTATCAGCAGTTTAGCAGTTCAAATCTCACTGGCTCAAAGTTGACTCAGCCTTCCATCCTTCCAAGGTCAGTAAAATGAGGACCCAAATTGTTGGAGGCAATATGTTGACTCTGTAAACCACTTAGAGTAGGTTGTAAACAGGGGTGAAATACTACTGGTTGCTCTGGTTCGGGCAAACTGGTAGTGATATAAACTACCGGTTTGGGCGAACAGGTAGTTTAAAAAAAGCTAAACCGCGCAGCACACGGTAAGGTAAATAGAACAGCGCGGGGGGATAAGCTGTGCCGCGTGATTTAGCTTTGCTAGAAAGCAGGATTTCCGGTTCAGACGAACTGGTAGCTTTTTTAACTACTGGTTCGCCTGAGCTGGTAGTTAGCTATCAGTTCGGTTGAACCAGTAGTTTAAAAAACTACCGATTTGGTATATATATGAGCGTGTGTGCCAATACATGTTTGTGTTTGTGTATAGGCAAAGATGAAACAGATTTGGGGAAGGATAAAGGTTAGTTGAATTGCTTCCTTTCTATCACAAGAGCTAATCCATCTACTTTGGGTCCATTACGGAAAGATTTATGTTGCCCTTTTGTAGCAAAAAGGAAAAACTTTTCTGACAGAACAATTAATCAATGGAGTAGACTGCCTTCCAGAGTTGGGGTTGCTCCATCACTGGAGATTGGATTGGGCACTCCAATTGGACAAGATTGGATAACCATTTGATCAGGCTAGTATACGTTCTCCTGCCTTGAGCAGGAGGTTGGGCTAGATGACCTCTGAGTTCCCTTCCAGTCCTATAATTCTATGTTCTAAAAGGGCTGTCTCCTGCAGCAGATGTGAGCAGGAGCACAACAATAGAGTTGGGGAGAACAATAGAAGCATGTTATAAGCCAACCATGGTACGCACGGCAGAGGTAATTAAATTAAGGCAGTTATTAAACTTTGGCAAAACTAAGTGTGCAATAATCTCCTGTAAAAGCTACTAATTATGAAGCATTTATTTAGCAGCATTGTTCACTGTGATGGAATTAAGGGGCTAACTTTGCTCCCATTAACCAGCTTTTCATTCGCTTTATAATTATTTTCTATTCTTATAAGGTTCGTTTAACGATGCCTGGTGCCCAGGAGAGGCTGAAAAGAAAAGATTAACAATGGAAGTAGATATCTACTCAGAAGTCTGTCCAATTGAGCTAATTTGGATTTACCCTCAGGTAAGTGCACATGAGGTTGCAGCTTCATTTCAGGAGGGGAAGGAGGAAAAGAAACAATTAATGGGTGTTCTCCACCAGTCCCAAAAGCGTACATCTCTTGTTAGAAAGATTGCATATTCCCAATAGCAATTCTTATGCAGCCTTGAATTCACAGGAAGTAATGGGTGGAAGCTTGTTAAAAAAAGATTCAATCTAGAAGTAAGCTGATTTTTTTTTTTCTGACAGTGAGAACAATTAATCACAGCAATAGCTTGTCTCCTGAACTTGTGGGTGCTCCATCACTGGAGGTTTTCAAAAATAGACTGGACAACCATTTGACTAGGATGGTATAAGGCTCCTGCCTTGTATCATGGGATTGAATTAGAATAATCGGAGATCCCTTTCAGCCATATGATTCTATGTTCTGTGTCTATGTTCATCATATGATGTTGAACTCCTTCTTGTTTTCTGCATCCCATCTATAAAATAGGAAGTTTAGCAACTAATCCACAGAGATTTTGAAGACAAAACTTCAGTAAACTTCTTCCAGGAGGTGGAGAGGGTGGGTAGTTTTAAATTTCTGGGCACTTATATCTCGGAGGACCTCTCATGGACTATGAATGCTAACATGCTTGTGAAGAAGGCACAGAAGAGGCTGTACTTCCTGAGACTGCTCAGGAAGATAAATCTATCTCAGCATCTACTTCTGTCCTACTATCGCAGCACATTGAGAGTGTCCTGACATACGGCATTCTTGCATGGTATGGGAGCAGCTCTGTAGTGGACAAAAAAGCTCTACAGAGAATCATTAAAACTGCCCAGAATATTATTGGACTCCAGCTACCAGCCCTGGACAACATCTTCGAATCTCGCTGTTTGAGGAAGTTGCATAACATTCTCAGAGACTCTTCCCATCCTGCTTACAATCTTTTTGGACTGTTGCCTTCTGGCAAAAGATACAGAACAATTAAAACTCGGACCACACGTTTTCTGAATAGTTTTTATCCCAGAGCTACAATTGCACTCAACAATGAACTAAAGGGCCACCATCAGCGAGCTGTTGGACAGTATTACTTGGTCTGTTGTGTGGATGTTTGGGTGGTTTAGGGGTGGGGAATTGTGGTGGGTGGGAGTGTGTTTGTGGATTATGTGTGTGGGACCTGGTCTTTGGGTGTCAAGTAAATTTCATTGTATGTGTATACTGTGTATACACATACAATGACAATAAAGTTTATTTATTTATTTATTTATTTATTTATTTGTTGTACTGATGTTTTGTAAAGTTGAAAGAGTACAGAAAGGGTAGTTAAAGAAATCTTCTTATGGAAGACCTTTGGTGAGACTCACTTTTTGGTGAGTCAGTCTAGATACTCCAGACTGACTCAGAATAAACAGAGTTAGTTCAGTGACATAAGAACTTGGCAAATCTTGGTTAATTCAAAAGCACAGTCCATGCAGTAGATTTCAAGGACTGACCTGCAGAACAGATTGTTGCATTTTTTTTCTTAATAATTGTCATTCAGCAGAAGAGTTTCATTTGGACTTTTTTTAAAAAAAGCAGAGATGAGTTTTTACATTTATTTTTAAAATAAATAGATATTTTTAAATAGATAGATAGATAGATAGATAGATAGATAGATAGATAGATAGATAGATAGATAGATAGATAAACTTTCAAACTGGAGGAAGGATTATTTTATTAATATGCAAGTAGTAAGAACATATTGATATGGACCTAGCTCAGTTTTATATTGTTGACTATAGAAATACTGTAATTCCATCTTCTAATATACTCTTTAATCTACAGCAGATAGAAACAAACTCTTCTATTTTCTCATTTCTCTAACGATAGTTCGGATATCAACAAAGTATACCATTTTTTATTCCACTCTTCAATATCTTGAATTTTCCTTCCTTCCCACCAGTGGTGGGATTCAAAAACATTTACTACTGGTTCTGTGGGTGTGGCTTGGTGGGCATGGCATGGCTTGGTAGGCGTGGCAGGGGAAGGTTACTGCAAAATCCCCATTTCCTCCCGATCAGCTGGGACTCAGGAGGCAGAGAATAGATGGGGGCAGGGCCAGTCAAAGGTGGTATTTACCGGTTCTCAGAACTACTCAAAATTTCCGCTACCGGTTCTCCAGAACCTGCTGAATACCACCTCTGATTCCCACCCACATAGGATAATTCTTTTCATTAATTCTGGCCCTAGTAGGGCCAGAATTTTTCATAAGGAATGAAATTCCATATTTTTGAATTTTACATCAACTATATTTTCCTCCAAAGTTGTACTTACATATGATGACTTCTAAGAAAAACAACAGCAACAACAACCCTAAAGCAACATGACCAAATCACGAGTCAAACTTTGTCCCTATTTATTTATTTATTATTTATTTATTAGTCGCATTATGAGAAGTTAAAGGAGAGGGACAGGGGATTCTGATCACAATCCCCTGGGTTTTGCAATACCTTGTAACTGAATTTAGGATGGTCTTTTCACTGCTTTTAGAAAACAGTTATGTTTATAAAACTAATTATTATCTTGATTTTACAAGGTACCTTTGAATTAAAGCAGTTATCCCAACCTCGACAGTTTTTAGATGTTGACTCCAACTCCCAAAATTCTCCAACCAGCAGAGAATCAGTCTTTTGAAAGCTGCCAAGTTTGAGAAACATTGGCTAGAGGGACAGTGTTAGTTTTATATCAGTTTGGAGGGCAGATTATATACTGTATATATATATATATTTAATCTTCTTGGACTACATTGTCAAGTGGCATAAAGTTTATTGTGAGTTACAGTGCAGTAGTACCATAGTCCAGTTATAGGAGGTGAAATTTACTTATATAGATGTATAGCTAAAGGAACGAAGAAACAGTCTGATGAATGGAATGTATTTTTAGAGCTTAGCTATGAAAAGTCAACAGGCAATGAGAATAGACCATCATGGGTCAATCATCTCTCTCATGATCTGTAGCCTCTGTGACGTACTGTCAGGTCCACCATCTTCAGCTTGGCACCTGGTTGGCATTCTGCCATCAATTGGGGAAGGGATGGGGGAACTAATGGGCAATAAAACTGTATAACTTTATGAAGGGAAATTGGAAGGCGGGGTTGACAATTGAGGAAAAACAGAATGTTTTTGGAATCTGATTTGTGCTGGCATGCTGACATCTTCAAGGCTGTTTACCCCGAGAGTGGAATTTCACCAGCCCAAACACCTCAGCATTTTCCAAAACATGATGGCAGTGCCAGATTGGCTACACATGGATGGACCATGGGGGGAAGGTTAGGGAAAACCAGTGGTTTAGTCAGTGGTGGGATTCAAATAATTTAACAGCCGGTTCTCTGCCCTAATGATTTCTTCCAACAACCAGTTCACCAAACTGCTCAGAAAGTTAGCAACCGGTTCTCCCGAAGTGGTGCAAATTGGCTGAATCCTATCACTGGGTTTAGTTCTGTATTGGCACATGAGAATTTTAGATTTTGCTTTACTTTACTGCAATCAGCATCTCTTCATAAAAGCGCCTTTTCACTTTATTTCAAATGGAGTTGAGTTTTACTTTCCTAGGAAATCAGACTGGGAGGGGGAGAGGCAGGTCTGTCACATCCCATGCTTCAGTTGACCTCAAGGAAGGGTAATGTGGAGAAGTTGAGAAGCTTCAGAGGGATGGATGTGCTCATTAAAGAAAAAAAAGGTTCCTTTAGAATGGGGTAGAAAAAACAAGGATGAATGGGTGAGCTTTGTCTGGGGAGAAAACATTTTAAGAAGTAGCAAGGTCAGTTTTGGAATAACATTAACTGTTGTCCTTCTCAGCCTTTCTCCCAGCTGGTTACAAGATCCACTTGGTTGCACTGTTACACTTGCCTAGTTTGCACGGCAAAGCCATCAATGCATGAGGCAATGACGGGTTTGCTTTTCAGCTGGCTTGTCACCGAGGCTGATGCCGCATAACAATATGGTTTCAAATAAGACAAATTCCCAAGCTCGGTCTTCTGGTAGGCTGTCTTCTGCTACCATTTGATTGGTTTCTGTAGTAGAGACAGAGCCATGGGGCACTGGCATTCCCGAAGGAAATATTTCTGTTGGATTACAGCCTCTGACAGGTAAGCCAGAGTGGGTTCTCCTTTGTTTTCACTCCACCTCTGAATCCCTGAGAACTATTCACCAATCCTTCAGAAGCAACTAATATTTATTCAGAAGCATGCACTATAAAGCATTTATGAGCTCTTTAAAGGGTGCTAACATTTTCTCAAGATGTGGTAAACCTTTGCTGTTTAATAACCTGCATTTAAATAAGTATTCGCTTTGCAGAAGGAGATGAAAATAGAGGGCTCTCAAGCAGAGAGATCAGTCACCTGCTGCAAATTGGTTTACAAGGCATTTTAGTATAGCTCCCATTTATGACTCTCTGAGTCACTGGAATAGTGTGTGTGAGAGGGACTCATCCCAGGAGAAAGGGGATGGCCAAGTAAACTGTCTGGAGCAAACACTGGGCTGCACTTTGGGCCCAATAAGGAGCCGAGGTGGCACAGTGATTAGAGTGCAGTACTGCAGGCAGTAGTAGGTTGCTCCCGGTTCAGACCGGTTCGCAAGATCCAGTAGTACAACCAGTGGGAGGCCCCACCCACTGCCCCAGATGTCATCATTGACAATCTGCGCATGCGCAGAAGCTTCTGCACATGTGCAGAAGCAAGGCGCATGCATGAGATAAGCGAGCGCACATGCGCGATCCCATTCTGCACCGGTAGTAAAGTTAAGTAGAACCCACCCCTGACTGCAGGCTACTTCAGCTGACTGGCTGCCTGCAGTTCGGCAGTTCAAATCTCACCGGCTCAAGGTTGACTCAGCCTTCCATCCTTCCGAGGTAGGTAAAATGAGCACCAAGATTGTTGGGGGCAATATGCTGACTCTGTAAACCTCTTAGAGAGGGCTGTAAAGCACTGTGGAGTGGTATATAAGTCTAAGTGCTGTTGCTATTGCTTTTTTGGTCCAAGTATCCAAAGCACTGTTTAAAAGGCTACATTGCTGCTTATATATCAGGAAGTGGTAAGATGGCATTGCAGAAGGAGACCTTGATACTTTATTAGCATCCCCAAAGCAGAACACTGGGCAGAAATAGCAATAGCAATAGCACCACTTCACAGTGCTTACAGTCGTAAAGGAAGGAAGGCTGAGCTAACACTGAGTCTGTCAGGATCAGACTCGTGGCTGTGGGCAGAGTTAGCCTGCAATAGGAAATAGCGCTTACATATATAATGCTTCATAATGCTTTACAGCCCTCTCTAAGCAGTTTACAGGATATTGCACCCAACAATCTGGATCTTCATTTTACTGACCTTGGAAGGATGGAAGGCTGAGTCAACCTTGAGCCAGTGAGAATCAAACTGCTGGCTGTGGGTAGAGTTAGCCTGCAATACTGCATTCTAACCACTGCACCACCACACAGGACTTCCCAGGGTATGCAAACCAGCACTATTCCATCATGAATAGTGGGGATGCAACTGGGGGGGGGGGGGAAACTAAAGTCAGGATGCTGGCCTTGACCACACAGTTAAAGTCTTGCTCCTTTTATGACTATGCTACATCACCTTGTCTTGACATCGGGATATCATCTCAGAGTCATTACAGCCATCTGCTTCATTCCAGTTCTTCGGCTAGAAAAACTAAGTTCTCCTACCTCAGACTGGAGCATCCAAGGGGTTCAACATGATCTATCTGGCTGCTTTGATCTGGTAGTACAAAAGGCCTCTGTATATGTGTACAAGTTTCTTTTAGCATCTTGATTAAAACAAAGAGCAATCCTGAACACATCAGTGCACTGAAGCATTCTTTTGGAGTGCCACTCAGCTCAAGGAAACAGAGTTTTTGGCATCTTCCAGATGCTACAGCCAGATAGGTCACTGTGACATATGCAAGCTGTGTTTTAATCGGCCAGAATGAATGTTCTATGAATATCTGAGAATCGCACATATCTCAGTTCTGCTTTTTAACAGCAGGAAATAGTACAGAGGCAGACTTTCTCAATGTTCCCCTTGAAGACTTGCCAAATTTTGCCTCTTTCAAGATCCACATGTCTGAGTAAATTTTATGAGTAAGAATGTGGGACAGTCCCCTTGAATTCCTGGTTCTCTTGGTCTCTTTATATGACATTGCTTTCCTTTTGCTGTCCACATACAACATTAACCACATTGAAAGAGCAAAATGATGATCACCTGTTAGAAAAGCAAATCCTAATCATCTGAATATAGGGTCTACTGCAGAGGTGGGTTTCAGCAGGTTCTGACCAGTTCTGGAGAACCGGTAGTGGAAATTTTGAGTAGTTCGGACAACCGGTAGTAAAAATCTGACTGGCCCCGCCCCCGTCTATTATTTGCCTCCTGAGTCCTAGCTGATCAGGAGGAAATGGGGATTTTGCAATAACCTTCCCTTGGAGTGGGGTGGGAAAGGAGATTTTACAGTATCCTTCCCCTGCCACGCCCACCAAGCCATGTCCACAAAGCAATGCCACACCCACCGAACCAGTAGTAAAAAATTTTGAAACCCACCACTGGTCTACTGGGTTTTTGTGGGAAAAAAGAAAAATCTTCATACTGTAGCTTTATCCAATCCAATTTGAGTTTCTATTCTGGGGCTAATGGTTGGTAGATGCTAGCCATACCCAGAAAAAAAAAATGCTCTTCTATATCTGAACTCCAAAGGACCATCCAGAGGTGACCCACCTTAACAATACATACCAAACATAAAGGGTTGGGATAAGATGAAAAATGATGCTTAACAGAGGAGGGGAGAGGAGGAGGGGAGGGGAAGGGGAGGGGAGGGGGAAGGAAGGGGGGAGAGGGAGAGCGATGACATGATCTGCCAGGAGTGGAGAACAATTCTTATGCAACTCTTGTTCACAGACCTTCTCTTTTTCACAAAACCAATTGATCTGAATTTTCAAAGCAAAGAAGAAGACAACTGCCCATCAGAGCTATGTGTTTTTATTCCTCCCCGGAGACAGGAAGTTGTAAAACCAGAATGTCTTTGCTGCACACATAGGTG
Organism: Arizona elegans; assembly: GCA_022577455.1. Lineage (NCBI taxonomy): Eukaryota > Metazoa > Chordata > Lepidosauria > Squamata > Colubridae > Arizona > Arizona elegans. Next base: position 3,376,922 of record JAKOOJ010000001.1, on the reverse strand, counting down.
GCTTGTTTTGCATTCTTTGGCAGCTAACTTCAGCATTCAGTGGATGCTTAGGGAATAATTTTGTTTCAGTTCTGGAGTCATGGTTGCTAGTTTAGATACTTTACTTCCCTTCATGGTGATGGTAATGGGAAGAACATGCAGTTAGCAATGCACAAAAAGGCTCCTTTTCTGAGGCCTTAATTTAAGTGGCAGCATGTTAAAGCTGCAATTCCATCCTAATTTTCCTGGCAATTTTTACTACGTTCAGTGGAACTTATTTCTGAATAGATTATATACAGTATAAAATTGCCTGGTAATGTATCCATGCTGCTCCTGGAGACAAATAAACAATTACAGTTTTGAATAATGGTGCTTCAGGCCACTTCTCGGGCTCATTCAACAATTTTACAAATGATTTGGCTAAATCTGTAGAATGAGTAGACATTTATTAAATTTTCAAATAACTAGAGGGCTAACTAAGACTTCCAAACAAACTTCCTTAACTTGCTGTCCTTCAGCACTGCTGTTTCATTGTTTCGGTGAGTGAGAAGAGCTGTAGTCAATTTGGAACTAAGGATATATGAGTCAGTACATGGACTGTTCCCCACCTCGGAGCTGAAATGCTCCATTTTTCAAGCTAGTAGTGCAACGTTTGTTGTCCTCTAGGCTGATCCTCATCTACCTCTATAGCCCTTTATCTCAGTCATTTCCAGTCCCCGGACATCCCTCCAAGGGAATGGGTGAGAAAGCTTAACATTTTAATATGCCTTGAGGCTACTTTGGATGATGTGGGAAAAAGCTGAGGACTATTAATTTAATATGAGTACAGCAAAGAATAACTTATGTCTGCCTCACTCACGGTTCCAGCACTAGATGAAAGCACCAACATAGGGCAGGGCAGAAAATGGATGTCAACAGGACAGATTCATAAACATTGTCATCTACATATCTATAAGTGTCTGGTTTGGTTCTGCAACCCAGCAAGACAGATACAGACTTCAACGGATAGTTAGAGCTGCAGAAAAAATAATTGCTACCAACCTGCCTTCCATTGAGGACCTGTATACTGCACGAGTCAAAAAGAGGGCTGTGAAAATATCTACGGATCCCTCACATCCTGGAACATAAATTGTTTCAACTTCTACCCTTAAAATTATGTTATAGAGCATTGCACACCAGAACAACTAGACAAAAGGACAGTTTTTTCCTGAATGTCATCACTCTGCTAAACAACTAATTCCCACAACATTGTCAAATTAACTATTAAGACTGTATTACTATTCTTCTTCTCATCCTTACTATCTCTTCCCACTTATGGCTATATCCATGTTGCTTGTATCTTTAAAACTTATATTGTTTTTATTGTTTCCTAGTATGATTTGATTGCTTATTTGTATCCTATGACTATCACTAAGTGTTGTATCTTACGATTCTTGACGAATATAGTTTATTTTTTCTTTATGTACACTGAGAGCATCTGCACCAAAGACAAATTCCTTGTGTGTCCTATCATACTTGGCCAATAAAGAATTCTATTCTATTCTATTCTATTCTATTCTATTCTATTCTATTCTATTCTATTCTATTCTAAGTTAGTCTGGATAAGAGATTGGATTACCCTGGAAAATAAGAGGATTCTTACCCTAGAAGGCCACAATTTGCAAAAAGGGTGGCATGCCCATATTTGGGACGCAGAGAAGAAAAGGAAGACATATTTCCATAGACATAAAATTAGAGACTCATTGATACAAACATGGACCCAGATTAGGCAAAGATACTACAAAAAAATCCCAAATTGGCTCTCAATGATGGAGGCCCTGATCCACCCCAATAGATGGGGGATGGAGAAAATGGGCAGATATAAAGATATCTTAGACGAAGGAGGGAAGCTTAAATCAAATGATACTTTACGAGAGCAAGGAATAATCTTAGATTGGTGGACCTTTTCGCAAATAAAATCTTGATATCAGAAAGACAAAGAACAATACGGTTTAGAACTTGGATCAAATGGATTGGATAAAGTCCTGATGGGAACAAATAAAAAGATTTTGGCCAAACTATACAATTATTTATTAGGTGATGAGAAGTCCGAAGATATCACAAAGAATCAAATAAATGCATGGGAGAAAAATATAGGGCGTGATATAAACTTTGGGGAATGGGAGGAGGCATGGAACAGGTATCTTAAACTGACTAGAGCGGTGGCCTACAAGGAAAACCATTACAAAATGCTTCATAGATGGTATTTAGCCCCGGCCAGACAAGCAAAGATATATCCTAATATACATCCCAATTGCTGGAAATGTGGCCACGGTCAAGGCACCTTCTTTCACATGTGGTGGACATGCCCGGAAGCGAAAGGATATTGGAATAAGATCAGGAAGTGGTTATATGAAATAATTGGCGAAGATATTGAACTAACACCAGAGATATTTCTCCTGGGAATAGTAAAGAAGCCATATGGAAAGGAAAAGATACATTTAATGATTCACATGATTACAGCTGCCAGATTGGCATACGCACAGTACTAGAAAGAGAAAACTCAACCACCAGAAGAGCTCACAATTAGGAAAACATTGGAGTGCGCAGAGATGACTAAATTAACCCATGAATTAAATGATGACGAGAAGTCAGTTTACTATATTATGTGGGAAAGGTGGTACAAGTGGATGCATGATAAAATGAAAGAAAGACTTAAAAGTGTGTTAAATAATGGTTAAAAGTGATTGGAAATATCACCAAGTATTATTTATGTAAATAGTTAAAACACTGCACATCCGATATTAACTGAAAATGACATTACATTTATGTTTTTTATGTTTTTGTTTGTATGTTTTTCTTTTTCTCTGTTTGTAAAAAATCTTAATAAAGTTTCTATAAAAAAAAGAATTCTATGTTATGCTATGCTATGCTATGCTATGCTACGCTACTCCTATTCTGTTCTATTCTATTCTATTCTATTCTATTCTATTCTATTCTATTCTATTCTATTCTATTCTATTCTATTCTATTGTTGGAAGGGAATCTATACTTGCATTGTGAAGTACAAGAGGGAAAGACCCCAAATGTGGTCTGTACTATTCTTATATTGTTGTAATAGAATGCATGAATGAGCTTGGGGAAAGAAGGGAAGAGATGCTGCCTAGAAAACAATCAGAAAAGTGAGGCATGAGCCCCCAGTGTCTTAACAGTCAGAGAAAGAAATTTAGAAAGACCCTTCCAAATGGATCAAGCAGTTATAAGAGCAGCGGGAAGTTTGTACTTTCACACTTGTAAGATTGATGTCAGCCCTCCGGGGTAAGCCAGACAGGAAACACAACTAGATGAGCTAATTCTGTTTCATTATAAGGCTACATTAACAGAATCTTGTAAGTCTGAAAGTACCAAGTTCCCACTGCTACTTTTAACTGCTTGATCCATTAGAGCGGGTTCTCCCTATGTTTCTTTCTCTGACCATTGAGCCACTGGGGGCTCCAGCCTCTCTTATCTTATTGTTTCCTAGGCAGCATCTCTTCTCCTCTTTCCCCAAGATCATCCACACAATCCATTACAAAGATGCTGTAGTCTAGCAGTCTGTTGGTAGGGCACATAAATGTTCTTTCAATAAAAAGAAGAAAAAATTAACATGCTTCTATTTTCATTTGCAACTTTCACTGCCATATGGATGTTTTGTACACAATGTACCATAATCTACATAATATTTAAATGAAAAAAAAAATAAATATCCCCAGAAAAATTGTCTTGTGTCATTCTTTTTCATGGCATTTTTTCCTCATGCAAATGCTACTCTGCAGTGGGGCTTATTTATTTTTTCCCCAATTATTCATTTCATCTGATGACACCCACCACTCATTTCAGATTTTCTGAATCTTTGCACATTTTCTCTCCTAAAAATTTATCAGGGCCTCCTGAGATTCCTATGAATTTATACAGGGAGTCTGAATGAACACATAGCATTAAGGTTTGGTGCTTCTTTCATTCATTATTTAGAGTTATCCAACATGTGAAGTATCAGAGCTGAAATGCAATAATAACCCCTCTCCTCCCAGGTCAATCAGTTTAATTAAAGGAATAACTTGTAGAGGATGGTATATGAGTGCTCATTAAATGTGATTTAGGCCAGCCCTGTCCTATATAAATCTCATAAATGTTAGCTGCCCTCATTGCAAAGGAGTTCTCACCATACAGATTCTAAAAGAACATGATGTCCTGCTCAAAAGAGATTCCTGAGGAACTCCATAAAACACCTATTTTCTCACTTTTTCATTTGGAAAAGGTTGCAAACTCATTTGTAAAGTTTTAAAGCTCATTCAATCCATAGCCAGAGACATACCCTGTTTCCCCGAAAATAAGACCCAACTGGAAAATAAATTCTAGCATGATTTTTCAGGATGCTCGTAATATAAGCCCTACCCTCAAAATAAGCCCCATTTAAGTGTCAGTCAGATGGTGTATTTAGTACCTTATTTTCCCCAAAATAAGACGTAACCAGAAAATGCATCTTTTGGAGCAAAAATTAATATAAGACCCAGTCTTATTTTCGGGAAACACAGTAACCTTGTAAAGGAAAAGTTGGGGAACAATACAGATAGTCCTCGACTTACGACAGTTTAGTGACTGTTTGAAGTTACATCAGCACTGGAAAAAGTGACTTATGACTGTTTTTCACACTTACAACTATTTCAGCATCTCCATGGTCACATGGACCAAAATTCAGATGCTTTTCAACTTTTTGTGCAAATTTGTGCAAATTTGCAACCTATTTATGATGGTTGCAGTGTGCCCTGGGTCCTGTGACCATCCTTTGCAACCTTCTGACAAGCAAAGTCGATGGGAAAGCCAGATTCACTTAGCAACCCTGTTGCTAACTTAAAAGCTGCAGTGATTCACTTAACAACTGGGGCAAGAAAGGTCATAAAATGGATCAAATTTTCACTTAACAAATGTCTCACTTAGCAACAGAAATTTTGGGCTCGGCACTTAGACCGGGGAAGATCTTTCTTGGAACAATGTCCCCACCTGCATTTCATGCGTGGTGCACAGTTTCAATCCTGTGATGGAGCAGTTATTGTCATATTGTCAAAAAGTTTGGTAGCTCTGGCCTACAGATAACTGAAAGTAAGGCATTCCTTATAAAGCTAAACATTAGAGATCAGATGGGATGGTTTGTATTGTACCATTTTCTTGCCTCACAGCTGCTTCCCTGGCTAAAACTGTTTCATGTTGACGGTGAGTTGTCAGTGGAGTTCACCAGGCTTATAATTCTGGTGAACTTCAACCTCTCTTCTTTGGGTCAGGATTTAGGTAGCTCAGAATTTCATGGCCAGCATAGTAACCTTGATAGTACAGTGGTCTAAGCACCCTGTTATTAACACAGCTGCCTGCAATTACTGCTGGTTCAAATCTCTCCAAGGCTCAAAGTTGACTCAGCCTTCCATCCTTTCTAAGGTAGGTGAAATGAGGACCCAGTTTGTGGGGGCAATAAGCTGACTTTGTATAAATATACAAAAGTATGAAGGCTATTGCTTAACGCATTGTAAACCGCCCTGAGTCTCCGGAGAAGGGCGGCATATAAATAAAATTAAAAAAAACAAACAAACAAACCATGGACTTGATCTAGACTATTGGTGGCCTAAATAACACATTGGATTTGGGGTTTGGCTCAGGGCAGTGGTTACATGATCTGGAGATGGGGAATATTACTATCACTCCAATGACATACAAAGATCATTTTTTGGTTAATCTTGGAGTATTGGTTCTATCTGCTACAGGGAGAAATGACCTATTGAGAACTGGGCCATCCAGGCTCCTGATAGACCTAGACAGGTTTTACAAGGAATTTGGGATTGTTCTCTGTGGCTCTTCCAAGACTTTTGGAATGAACAAATGACAATGACATTTGATCAAATTATACCTGTTCATAATCTCTGTTTACATGGATCCTGGAAGACACCCTAATTTGGAGAGAAACTCTGTCCTATGAAACTGATTGACATATAATTAAATAAATAAATAAATAACTTTATTGTCATTGTACATGTATACACAGTATACCCATACAACGAAATTCACTTAACACCCAAAGACCAGGTCCAACACACATAACAATCCCCAAACACACTCCCACCCACCACAATTCCCCACCCCTAAACCACCCAAACATCCACACAACAGACCAAGTAATACTGTCCAATAGCTCACTGATGGTGGCCCTTTAGTTCATTGTTAAGTGCAATTGTAGCTCTGGGATAAAAACTATTCAGAAAACGTGTGGTCCGAGTTTTAATTGTTCTGTATCTTCTGCCAGAAGGCAACAGTCTAAAAAGATTGTAAGCAGTATGGGAAGAGTCTCTGAGAATGTTATGCAACTTTCTCAAACAGCGAGATTCGAAGATATAGTCTTGCTCTGATTACTTGGAAAATTATGAATCTATTGGTCTTGACAATGTTTTAAGGTTATGAATTCTGCTACCTGTGTTTTAGTTTAATTTTTCTTCTGGTTGATTAAGGTCTCCTGAAAGACTTTGTGTATTTGAATCCAAAGGATGAGGAATGCTTCTTTGAGAGAGGAGGAGGTTCTACCTACTTTAAAGGAAGCAGTAGTCTACTATCTTTTCAAAAAAAAAAAAAAAAAGTATTGTTGGATCCAGTGGGACTGGATATTTGTTTCCAAGTCTCCAATCTGCTCTTTTTTATGCAAAGTTGTTGAGAAGGTGGTAGACTTGCAGTTCCAAGGGTTTCTGGAGAAAGAAGTCCATCTAGAATCCTTTCAGTCCAATTTCAGGATGGGTTATAGTACTGAAAAAGGTGTGTTACACTTGCTGATGATTAATAGTAGGGTTAGAATGGGAGTGAGGCATCCATCCTGGCCTTCCTTGGTCTTTCAGTGGCTTTCAGTACCATCAATCATGGTGTCCTTCTGGATTGATTTTTGGGTTTAGGAGTGGATAGCATAATTTTACAGTGTTTTTCCTTCTCTTTCCTCTAAGCTGCTTCCAGTCAATGTTGATAACTGGGAGAGGGAATCCACATCTAGATCCATACATTTCAGGGTGCCGCAAGACTCAATTCTCTCCTCACTTCTATTTACCATCTACATGAAATCACTAGGTGAAGTAACTCATCAGCACAGAATTCAGCATCATCAATATGCTAATTTAATTTAGATTCTGCTCTACTCCAGACTGACTTTGGATAGCTCACTAAAACCCTAATCAAAATACATAGGATTATAGGGCAGAATTATAAAGAAGAAAATAATAAAGAACAGGATGGAGAATCCAGGAAACAACACCTACACCTACAGTTACACTTGTCAACATATCCAACAGAGGCCTAACCTCATTATCCAAGGCCCTGGAATTGAATATCTCTGGCTGCCTAAGTGATGCAACCAAATATCAAAAAGCTGTAACCTTCTTTTGCCTTAATAAAAGGTCAGTGAACCAACATAATTGTATTGAATAAAAGTAGAATTCATGGAATAACAAAATGGAAATCAATGACTCACTAAAGAAAATGATACTTATCACAAATTGCCCCAAAACATTTGAATGGTCCTGCAGTTCTCTAGAAGTTGTACTCCATGGACAGATCAATATTGGTGTTCCATAGGTGTCTTTATGTCTGGCAGAAATCAAGCATTGCATTTTACAATGAAAAGAAACCTGATATTAATTGTTCATTGTGAAGGTGGTAATATCAAATAATTTGAGGATTATTTGATTTCTGTGAACTGCATGATTTGCCATAATTAAAGGAAGTATGAATTCTACTTTGTATCAGGAGACTATCGGGCCATCTGTCCACCAGTTGAAATGGAAGTGAGTCATAAAGCAAAACAGTGATCAAAAACCTACAAACAGCTTTACAAAGGATGATTGAAGAACTAATCCAATATTTTGAAATGGCTAAGTCAAAATCCAGACTTAATCCAAATAAAAATGTTACAGTAGCATCTGATGTGAATGGCTCATGCAAGAAAATTCAGAAATGTTATTGAGTTGAAACAGTTTACTATGAAAAATGAATCAAAATTCTGGTATAGAAATGTGAAAGACCAATTAATTACAGAAAGCATTTAGTTGCCACTAATGTTGCCAAAGATGGTGAAAGCAGTTATTAAAAGATTAATGACTTTTTCATACTGGAAATCACATGTTGGCTGACTTTTGTTTATGAATTAAATTAAACAAGCCTTAAATTAAGATGGTGTTTATTCGCTCAAATTCCTTTGTATGTTAGTAGGACCCACAAAAAAGTCTGTTAACATTCAGTGATAAAGATACGCAAAAATTTCAAAATCCAGATAAAACAAACGCTTTTGCACATCTGCATTTTCTATGTGATTCAATCACCTCTCATATTCTTTATCATCAAATCACTCCAACGTATCACTCACTTATATATTCAGTCCACGTTCATTAAAAATCCATTCATACTTTGCCCTATCTTTTTTTTTCTTTTGCTGCACACATAATACTTTATATATACTTCCTAGTTGGAGGAATGTCCTTACCACCATGAGGTGTAACAAAAATTGATAACCTGTTCTACATCTTATTTATCTTACTAGAAAGTGTCTTGTAAAATATTCAATTGACCAACGCCATAATGGGCAGCAGAGATCAATATCTATAGCCCTATTTTGTTTCAAAAAAATTAAGTGAAAGCAAATAATCTTTCTTCAAATTTTAGGAATAATAGTAGAAGAACAATGCAGGGTTATTTTTTTTTTTGGCATGGCAACAATTCTTGCAATTTAATCCTCCCACTCTGCTTCAGCATTTCTTTTCCAAATTCAAGCAGATGCAAGATATGAGAAAGATTTCATGGGGAAAGTGGTACATTTTACATAACTGTTCACAGTAATTACTTCTAAATGCATCAAACCAAGTAATCAATTCCTACAGACAAGAAATTGAAATATTGATATTAGAGTTTCCAGTTCGTTTCTATAGCTTGCATTATTCTGAAAGTGGCATATAGAAAATCTATGTGTTATCATAGACTTGCGTTGTTATCGGGTTTATCATGAATCAAGTCACAGTGAAGTGACTTGTTCTATAACTCAATAGTCCCAAAAAAAAATTTCTTGATATCCTTCAGGATTTCCTTTTCTCATTTATCCCCCATCATGTTCTCCTAGATCAGTGTAGATTACAGGTAGTCCTTAATTTACGTAACAACTGTTCAAAGTTAAAACAGATTCCCCAGAGATACTTATGACCTGATTCCAAAGGACCAATAGCCAGGCCCTGATTTCCTGATAGTAAGAACAATTAATCAGTGGAACAGCTTGCCACCAGCACAGTGATGGGTTCTTCATCACTGGAGGTTTTTGACAGTAGACAGCCATTTGTCTGAATGGTATATGGCAGTGATGGCTAACCTTTTTGCCGTCGGGTGCCAAAGTGGGGGGAGCATGGGGGGATCACACACATGTGTGCCCACACCCATAATTCAGTGCCCCCCGTGCCCCATCCCTCCTGCTCATGCATGTGCGACCTCCCCCGCACTCTCCCCACTTTTGGCACGCGATGGCAAAAAGGTTACCGGTTGGCCCAGTTGGCCCATTTTTCACCCTCCCTGAGCTCCAGAGGCTTTCTTGGAGCCTGGGGAGGGCAAAAATGGCCTCCCCCACCCCCTTTGGAGGCCCCCCAGAGGCCCTCCAGAGGCCAGAAACAGCCCGTTTCCTGACTTCTGGAGGGCCTGGAAGGCCTGAAAATCAGCTGGTTGGCACACGCATGGGCGCTGGAGATGAGCTAGGGCAACGCTCGCGTGCCCACAAATATGGCTCCATGTGCCACCTGTGGCACGTATGCCATAAATTTGGCATCACAGGTATATGGTCTTCTGCATGAACAGGGGATTGAATTAGAAGATCTCCAAAGTCCTTTCCAACTGTTATACTATTGCCAGATCCTCCTATTCATAATATTAAATTAGACAATCCATGACCCATTGGATTATTGTTTCAGAGAGGTTTTCTTACCCAAGCGAGAAAGAGAATGATCACAGATGGGCAAAAAAGCAATGTGGAGTAGGAATGATTTTTGATTTCCTGCCAGTTTCCCCACTGACTTTCCTTACAGGAAGCTGCCAGGGAGCATTGGAAATGATGGTCATGTGATGGCGGTTGATCATAGTGGTTTAGCAGTGCAGCAGTGCAGCAGCACCAAAGCAGCCACAACTTTGCCAAATTTCAATCCCACAGGAGGTATGGGTCCCAAATTTTAATGTGTTCCAAATTTTAATGCGTTCCTTAAGTCAGCCCATTTGAGTACATTTGATTCAAAAAGTGTTGCCCTATGATGCATCATTTCACCCAACTGAGGGTTAAAAACAATCAAATGAGAATTACTAATATTACTGAAATTGTATTTGGATGTCATCTGATATGTCACTCCTTTCAAATTCCTGATTCCATTGTTTTTCCTCATATAATACAAGGTTATCTTATCTCGTTACAGCCAAGAACTGCTCTGACCTAGGCTTTCCTAAACCATGAAGTAGACACCTTAACCAGACAAAAATCCCTTTTTATTAAGTTACTGTGAATTTCTCTCATTCACACTCAGCAAAGTCTTTCAAGGGAGAATTTACAGTCACAGACCTTATCTGGCTTGGAAAGCTGCCAGGCCGATATCTTCAAAACTTTTGCAAGGAGTCTCTGAGAGTCAGGAACCAATTAAGCAAACTAATTGTCTCCTGCAAACTCCCCTTTCGCTCCTCTTTTATTCCCTCTGGGAGGGGGTCATTCATCCTCCATCTGTAGCCTTACTCCCAAGTTGACCCTTGTTCTTTAGTTGTTCCCTTCATCTGACAACTCTGTGCATGCACACACTGGGAACAGGCTCCATCTGTTTGTCTGCCTCACTGATGTCTGACTCTGAAGGCAGATGATAATTGGCATCCAGCCCTGTACCCCCCTCTGCCTCTGTCGCAGAATCCTCATCAGAGCCTTCCCCAGACTCCAGGACTGGCCCATGTTCCTCCCCAATCTCCTCCCTGTCCGAATCTGCTGCCAGCTCCACTGGTGGACCACAACAAAAACCTCAAGCAATCATTTTAGTAGACCCTAGGTATGGATATTATGGATTTAGCTAATGGACAGTTTTCAGACCTCATCTGTCTCCCCAGTAATATCCTGTAAGCAACACAAGATTGTCGGACCAATACAACAGTAACAGACCTGCAACAATTACACTCCTTTAGTGATGAACCCTTTAGTGTAAAAGTAATAGACCACTGTCTGAGAATTTAAATGGAGTCTTTTGAATCCCAAAGTTGGATTTTTTTTTCCCGGGTCTGATGCAGAGTTTGATAGGGCAATAGAATGGCAGACTTCTGCCTCTGCATCTGTCCGATGGTTTTAATTATGTGGTACAAATTCTATTACATTTCCCTGTTTCTCATTTACTTTCACATTTGTCTCAAAACTCTTCAGCCCAAATCACAGCAGGATGGCTTCTCTGCAAAAAATAATAATATTTTTTTTTGGGGGGGGGGGGGTAAAGCTCTATCTTAGGCAAAGTTTAGTCCATGCTGGCATTGGAGTGTTTAACAGTATGAAAAGTTTGAAATGGGGAGGAAAACAAAGAATAATTGAGCAACAGACTGCTTTATTGAACTTTGAGATAAACAGAACTGTGAAATGTGTTGAACAGCATTAAAACGTTGGCAAGAGATGGTGGTGAATTGTGCCAGAGGCTGAGTTTGTATGCTAGACCACTGTTTCTCAACCTTGGCAATTTTAAGCTGAGACACTTCAATCCCAGTATTCCCCAGCTTTAACATGCTAGCTGGGGAATTCTGGGAGTTGGGAGCCCACAAAGCTTAAAGTTCCCAAGGTTGAGAAAAACTGCAAAGATAAAGGCAAGCAGCACCATCCCTATGTCTTACTTTGTTGCAAAAGGAGATTTAAGATGATTTGGTTGGAAAAGAAAAATCCTTTTAGAAGGATTAAAGATTAGTCCTTTAGGACTAAAGAAAAATCCTTTAGTCCTAGAGGATTAAAATGAGATCCAAGAGCTTGGAAGCACAAGGAGAAGAAACAAATGACCACTAAAACAGAAAATGGGGTGATCCCTAGTGCTCTCTGAGCTTGGTTATTTTCTTGTAGAAGTTTTGTTACCCAACTAGATAACATCATCAGTGCTACAAGGGAGTGGAGTTTGTTCTCTGTTTTATACAAGTGGCTTACCCTGTCAGTGTTGGTGGGAGACTACACCAGGTCCTGACCAGCAATCAATACCCAGACAACAGAGATTAAGATGAAACAGTAAACAATACCCCAATCAAGGAACTACCTACTCAGTAAACAACTGCCTAATGAGGGAACCACCAAGAACACTCCCACCAACATTGACATGGCAAGTCATTTGTATATGAGAGACCAAACTCTTCTAGCACTGATGATGTTACCTTGTTGGGTAATGAAACATCTGCAAGAAAACTATCAAGCTCAGAGAGCAACGAGGAGACCATAGTTCAACCCTGAGCTACAAATATTCACTTCAATTGGAGAAAATGGTGTTAGGACAAATGGTGTTAGGCAAAATTGTATTTCCTCCTGAGGGTTCATCCCCTACTTATGTTCACTTTATCAATGTGTTCTGTCCCCGTCTCACACACGCACACAAACAGACAGCCGGGGGTTAAATAAACTGGCAGACAACCAATTCTTCCGATAAGAAGCTTGGCAGCAACCCAGTAGCTGCTTGCCAAGAACTTCACTCATAAACAAAATACACACAGTTCAAGAATTGTCCAGTTCGTAAAATAAATCCAAGGCAGATAATGTTGTTTCCAAAGATGCAATGTGACTCGATAGTAGTTAGTTTTGTCCGTCACAGAGTCTGAATGGCTACCTCACCCCCTTTTATACCCTGTGGGGTGTGGTCCAGTGACTCAGCTTAATCTTTAGCATGCCTCTTCTTCTGTTGTGCTCGCTTATCTCTGCGATGCTGCCGAGGATCCAGCCAAGACTCATCTCCCTCATTACTGTCCACCTGTGGCTGTGTGGACATGCTTGGCCCCGGGCCTATCTCTTGCTCTTCGGCGGGCACTGAAGGCATTGCCAGAGAGGAGGGTCCTGGAGAGGGAGGCCTTGCCAACTCCTCTCCTTCACTCTCGGAGTCCTCTCCTGCCAATGACACAGGCTCAGGTAATGGAGCCACAACACAATGAACAATTCCGTACTTTTCAGAATATAAAACACACTTTCCACCCCCTAAAAGTGGGTGAAAATTGTGATGTGTCTTACACACCGAATGTTGCTGAAGCCCCGCCCACCTGCCAGCCCTCACCTGCCAGCCATTTTCGTCCTCCGCATGTCACATTTTCAGCTTCTGCATGCCCCATTTTAGACCTGTTCCAGGCTGCAGGGATCGCCATAGCACATCTCCACTGAGCGCCGCTTCCGTGCGTCATGTTTTTGGCCTCTGCACATGACATTTTCGGCTTCCGCATACCCCGTTTTTGGCCTCCATGCGACACATTTTCGGCCAGTTCCATGCAATGGGCAGAGGCCAAAAACATGATACGCAGAGTCGGCGATGGGCTCTGTCGATCCCCGCAGCCTGGAACATCTGATTGGCGCTATTCCAGGAGGCCGATCCAACCACTTATCAGCTGTTCATGCTAAATCATGCTGTGATAACTTGCTGAAGCTAACCAGACTGTTTGCTGTTTGCTGCAAGGATGCTAGACAGATGAATACTGAAGGATGCTGGTAGGCAGAGGCTGAATTTTTTTTCTTGTTTTCCTCCCCAAAAACTAATGTGTGTCTTATATTCCAGAGTGTCTTATACTCTGAAAAATACGGTAACTACTAGCTCAGTCATAAATGCTTAGACCCAAGCATGTTGCTCCAGCTATGGTAAATAGAAGTGCTCAGAAGCAAAGAAATTGAAACGTACATTGTATTCAGCCCATTCTTTCATCATCCTGGCCTCAGTAACCCACATTTTGCCTAACCTAATCATATTTGTACTATACTGACTAAATGTATAATGCTATTTGCATAAATCCATAAAACGAAGTTTGACTTTGCACTTATGTTTCACCTTGGTACTATTCAATTTACTTATGCTCTCCTTATTGGCCCTTGTGGGCCTATCTCTTATCCAGATATACTCCTAAAATTCTCCTATCTCTATTTGGCAACAGGTTTTTTTTATTATTATTATTATTATTTAGAGCATAGTGATTGTGTAAAAATAATACTGGATCTAAATGAGAATTTAAGCCTTTGGAACTCTTGAGTATCCAGCTGAAACTCTTTGAAAGGAATCTTTGGAGTCTGCTATAGGCGCACTTCAACTTTTCTAGAATTAGCTCACTTCAATTATTCATTCAGCAAAGCTGGTTACTGTTATTTTGATTAAAGAGAAATGTAAATGCAGTGAGAATGGGATAATTGAGGAATATGTGTAGTGCAATGTTTCTTAACCTGAAGATGCATGGACTTCAGCTCTCAGAATTCCCTATTCAGCTTTGCAGTGTAGTGGAACAAGAAGAGAGAAAGTCAAAAATGAATGCTGGATGTGTCAGAATATTCATGACTGGGAAGACATAGTAATAAAGTCAGCCAATTGGGAGCTGAGACAGACTGGAGCCAGGGCGTGTCTTAGTCTGCAGCTTCTGAGTCTCTGCAGAGCTAAAGTGAAACTTAGTCTCTTTGCTGTACTCTGTGTGTGAACATGTCTGCTGATCTGAGCCGAAGAATCAACTGTTAGTATTGTAAATATACTTTATGTGTTATTATGAATATAAAGAAGTTAATGAATCCAGCTGATTCAGTTATCTGTGTGTGCTTCTGGATTTGATTTTTGCAAGAAACTCTGACAGGATGTAGATGGATTGAATGCAAATGTGAATGAGGAGGTTTGATCATATAGGGAAAAGAAAGGACCAAACTTCAGAAGGAATACAGGTAGTCCTCGATTTACAACAGTTCATTTAGTGACCGTTCAAAGTTACAACAGCACTGTAAAAAGTAACTTGTGACTGTTTTTTGCACTTATGACCATTGCAGCATCCCCTTGATCACATGATCAAAATTCAGACGCTTGGCAACTGACTTATATTTATGACAGTTACAGTGTCCCTGGATCACGCGATCCCCTTTTGCGACCTTCTGACAAGCAAAGTCGATGAGGAAAGCAGATTCATTTAACAACCGTGTTACTAACTTACCAACTGCAATGATTCACTTAACAACTGCAGCAAGAAAGGTCTAAAATGGGACAAAATTAACTTAACAAATGTTTCACTTAGCCACAGAAACTTGGGGCTCAATTGCGATCATAAGTCAAGGACTACCTGTATCTGAAAGAAAAGTGAATGGGTTGAGAAGGAGGGTAGGGGGAAACCGAGATAGTTATGATTGGATGGCTGGAGTGGATGAGATCTTCAAAAAAAAAAAGAAAAGAAAAAAAGAGGAGAGGCATTTAAAAGAGCAAAAGGCAATGTATCAAACAGCCTCTGGTGGAAGCTATGATTGCAAAGATGGAAAGGTATGAACAGTATAAAATAACAGTTGTACCAAGTTGGTGTCAAGATTCCAACTAATGAAGTCAAGCAAATCAGAACTCTGAGACTAAAATCCTCCTCAAAGATCTTTATTGAGTACATCATATCGGCACAGCTCTAAAGGAAAACTCTAAATATTTCCCATGGTTTCAGCATAATTAAAAATAAGAAATAACCCCACCCCAAGTGTCACAGGTCACATTGGCCAATTATGTCAATTAGCAGGCTCCCCAGGCACTCCTTCTCCGACCTTATCCATTGTCAGTAGAGATGACCTTGGTTCTCACGAGAAAACTCTCTTTTGTGTCTAATAAGGCATTCCAACCTCCTTCCCCCATTCTCCCTCTGTGTGGCAACCGAGGAACAGAAAAATGGCTGCTGCCAGGTTCGGTTCGAACTAGTTGGTTTATTTATGTTTCCTTTTCTCATCTCTTGCCTATATATATATATATATACATATATACATATATACATATATACATATATATATATATATATATATATATATATATGTGTGTGTGTGTGTGTGTGTGTGTGTGTGTGTGTGTGTGTGTGTGTGTTTTCTTCTAGCCAGGTTTTCCCTACGTAGCCAAGGTTTTTTTGTAGCTCCAGCTCAGTAGAATCTCATCTACTCGGTTCTGGGCATTTTTCCTTTCTAACACCTAGCAAGCTCTAACTGCTAGGTGGGAGACCTAAATAGATCCATTTCTAGCTCGTTAGCTGTCATCAGTAGGCCACACCAGCAGTTAGAGCTTGCTAGGTGTTAGAAAGGAAAAAAGCCCAGAACCGAGTAGATGAGATTCTACTGAGCTGGAGCTACAAAAAAACCTTGGCTACGTAGGGAAAACCTGGCTAGAAGAAAAACACACATAGACCCTACGAAGAAGTAAGAAAATTGATACTATGCCTTTACAGGGAGGAGATGGGTGTGGCCTACTGATGACAGCTAACGAGCTAGAAATGCATCTATTTAGGTCTCCCACCTAGCAGTCAGAGCTTGCTAGGTGTTAGAAAGGAAAAAAGCCCAGAACCGAGTAGATGAGATTCTACTGAGCTGGAGCTACAAAAAAATCTTGGCTACGTAGGGAAAACCTGGCTAGAAGAAAAACACACATAGACCCTACGAAGAAGTAAGAAAATTGATACTATGCCTTTACAGGGAGGAGGTGGGTGTGGCCTACTGACGACAGCTAACGAGCTAGAAATGGATCTATTTAGGTCTCCCACCTAGCAGTTAGAGCTTGCTAGGTGTTAGAAAGGAAAAAAGCCCAGAACCGAGTAGATGAGATTCTACTGAGCTGGAGCTACAAAAAAATCTTGGCTACGTAGGGAAAACCTGGCTAGAAGAAAAACACACATAGACCCTACGAAGAAGTAAGAAAATTGATACTATGCCTTTACAGGGA